>ML661893.1:5044902-5137598 GCA_007570785.1 Antilocapra americana
ATCAAGTAGACAGAAAAGTAACAAGGAAATTCAAACTTTAAATGAAACAATAGACCAATTAGACCTAATTGATATCTACAGGTCATTCCACCCCAAAACAAGGAATTTCACCTTTTTCTCAAGTGCACATGGGACCTTCTCCAGGATAGATCACATCCTGGGCCATAAATTTATTGGATATATACACAAGAATGAAAATAATGTATAATTCAATATGTTTTAAAATAGATCTCTACATTTATTTCATTGACCAGAACTATGTCATGTGATGTCTCTTTGCTGCAAAAGGATAAGATGGAGTTGAGAACATGAAGTTTTCATTTTTACCCAGCCTCTGTAGAAGAGGAAGGCAAGAAAATGTGAACTGGAAAAAAGTGATCAGTTAATGGCCCTTTAGTATCCACCACAATGTACATCCTAGAAGATCAATCTGAAACTGAGATTTTCTATTCCCATAGCAGGCAATATGGACAAGAATTTATCTCCTGTGGTAACTATAATGTTGTTGGTATTCTAAAAATTCAAATTAAATGCTGTCATTTTCTCCTGAAAAAAAAAAAAGATTGCAATAAGCCATTTTAAAGTTAGTAAAGCTCCCTCACCACCATTTCTAGGACTCTTTCACAACCAGAAGTCTCCAGCTCAGCAAATGCTGATGCACAAATTATTTTTCCCTATGGGTCTCAATTTTTTTTAAGGTTTTGACTATCGAATGAGTAAGGCTATAATGATTTAAGGTCAGAACAACTTAATGCCCAATACAATTTAAATACTTAAAATATTTCTTTTTTGAAATATTTAGAATAGCTCACAACGCCTCACCAATACTTCAAAGAATAACACTATCACAGGTCCTGAGATCTGGGGCTTTCAGGTTGACAAATTGAATTAGATTATGTATGATATGCCTCCCTGTTCTAGAAGCCCTTAACTGTACATTTTATTTCTTCCAGGGAGGAATAAGTCCAAACTATGGGAAACCATGAGGGTTTGTGAGATTTGATGTTGAACACAAATCGATTTTCAAAACGGTTCACAAGTGCCCCCTTGTGGCCGGTTCAGAGATGGTCTACAAAACAAAGCAAAACAACAGAAAAGAGGTTTGTGACATTTCTTATGCCAGTCTGTGCTACAGGGCAGTAATGAATTACACAATTATAAGGATGGGTGGGGAATTACTGTTTTTGCTTTTTCATTTTATTTCTCAAATGATAAGCTAAAAGAAACACTAAAACATAGCAGAAAGTTTGGAAACTATTATAGCTGATTTAGGAGAGTGGGTGTTGATTTGAGTGGGTGTTTATGTGTGGAAGAGTGCAAAGATGCACAGAGGGACAACCAAGTAAGCAAAGAGACTAATGTCCTTGGAAGCCCTGAGAGCCTCTAGTCCTCAGAGGTTTTCACAGCACCCCTAAATATTTAGCAGTTTTGGAGAATACCCTTAGGATGCTTCTGTCATGCCAGAACCTGGATACATGAACAGGCACTCTGATAAATAGAAGCTGCATTAATATTCTGTCCTCTCAGCGGTCTCTAGTCTATGGTTGCCAAATCTATGACTTCCAAGATATTGTCATCAGCAACAGTAGAAAGTGTTTACAAAGTCTAGAGCTGTTTTCTGATTGCACATATAAGGAGCTTCAAAGTTACTGCTCTGTTCTAACAACACGTATAAAGCTCAGAAGACCAATAAATCAACAACTACTCTGGGATCCATTAGACAGAAAAGGGCAGAGGGTTAACTGCCCCAAGACTGGAGAGGAAGCCAGGCAATTACAGGGAGTCACAGCTTACTGGAACAAACTCATGAGTGGAAACCACCTGGCAAACTAGTGCTGGAGGAGGAAAAACCTGAATTATAACTGACGAAATGGTGGAAGCTCAGCATGTACAATTCCGAGAGTTAAAAACAGCAGAGGGACCCAGTCATGGCAGGGGGAAGGGCATGATATCTCCAGGAACACAACAAGATTCCCAGGGTAAATATCAGAAAAATCTCTTAGGCTTCTGTCAAAGGAAGGAAGAAAAGGAATCAATCTGAAATATTAATACATCAGAGTGTTGTTGTTCAATCACTAAGTTGTGTCCGACTCTTTGTGACCGCACGGACTGCAGCACACCAGATTTCCCTGTCCTTCACCATCTCCCAGAGTGTGCCCAAATGCATGTCCATTGAGTCAGTGATGCCATCTAACCATCTCATCCTCATTCCCTTCCCATTTTGCCCTCAATCTTTGCTAGCATCAGGGTCTTTCCCAGTGAGTCAGTTCTTCGCATACTTTTCCAAAGTATTGGAGCTTCAGCTTCAGCATTAGTCCTTCCAATGAATACCCAGGACTGATCTCCTTTAGAATGGACTTGTTGGATCTCCTAGCAGTCCAGGGGACTCTCAAGAGTCTTCTCCAACACCACAGTTCAAAAGCATCAATTGTTCAGTGCTCACCTTTCTTTATAGTCCAACTCTCACATCCATACAGGACTACTGGAAAAACCATAGCTTTGACTAGATGGATCTTTGTTGTCAAAGTAATGTCTCTGCTTCTTAATATGCTGTCTAGGTTTGTCATAGATTTTCTTCCAAGGAGCAAGTGTCTTAATTTCATGGCTGCAGTCACCATCTGCAGTGATTTTGGAGACCCCCAAAATAAAGTTTCTCACTGTTTTCATTGTTTCCCCATCTATTTGTCACGAAGTGATGGGACCAGATGCCATGATGTTAGTTTTCCGAATGTTGAGTTTTAAGCCAAATTTTTCACTTTCCTATTTCACTTTTATCAAGAGGCTCTTTAGTTCTTCTTTGCTTTCTGCCATAAGAGTTGTGTTCTGCGTATCTGAGTATCTGTGTATCAGACTACTCTAGGTTCATGTAAATGGAATCATACAATATATATCCTTTTGTGATTGGTTTATTTCATTTAGCATAATGCCTTCAAGGTTCATTCATGTTTTATCTATGGATTCTAATACATTAGAATTATTAGAATTTCCTTCCTCTTTAAGGCCAAATAATATTCTGTTGACTGTACATACTACCTTCTGCTTATTCATTCACTTTTCAATGGACATTTAGGTTCTTTTCATCTTTTTGCTACTGTAAATAATGCTGCTATGATTCACAATACAAATATGTATTAAGTGTATGAACATCTGAGCCCTCACTTTCAGTTCTTTTTCTTTTATTGGAGTATAATTGCTTTACAATCTTGTGTTAGTTTCTGCTGTACAGTGAAGTGAAGCAGTCATGTGTATACATAAATCAAGCTGGAATCAAGATAACCAGGAGAAATATTAATAACATCAGGTATGCTGATGACACCACCCTTATGGCGGAAAGGGAAGAGTAACTAAAGAGCCTCTTGATGAAGGTGAAAGAGGAGAGTGAAAAAGCTGGCTTGAAACTCAACATTCAAAAAACTAAGATCACGGCATCCAGTCCCATCACTTCATGGCAAATAGATGAGAAAACAATGAAAACAATGACACACTTTATTTTCTTGGGCTCTGAATCATGTCAGACAGTGACCAGAGCCATAAAATTAAAAGATGCTTGTTCCTTGGAAGAAAAGCTATGACAAACCTAGAGAGCATATTAAAAAAGCAGAGACATTACTTTGCTGTCCAAAGTCCATTATAGTCCAAGCTATGGTTTTTCCAGTAGTTGTGTATGGATATGAGAGTTGGACCATAAAGATGTCTGAGGGCCAAAGAATTGATACTTTGAAGCTGTGGTGTTGGACAGCAAGGAGATCAAACCAGTCAATCCTAAAGGAAATCAATCCTGAATATTCAGCAGAAAGACTGATGCTGAAGCTGAAGCTCCAATACTGTGGCCACCTGATGCAAAGAGCCAACTCATTGGAAAAGACTTTGATGCTAGGAAAGACTGAGGGCAGGAGGAGAAGGGGGCGCCAGAAGATGAAATGGTTGGATAGCATCAGGGACTCAATGAACATGAGTTTGAGCAAACTCTGGGAGATACTGAAGGACGAGGAAGCCTGGTGTGCTGCAGTCCATGGGGTCTCAAAGAGTCGGACACAACTGAGCGACTGAACAAAAACACATATATCCCCTCCTTCTTGAGTCTCTTTCCTTCCCCTCATCCCACCCATCTAGGTTACAACAGAGCACTGAGCCGAGCTTCCTGTGCCTTCTTTTGAGTATTACCCAGAAGTAGATTTGCTGTATCATATAGTAATGCCAGGCTTAATTATTTTGAAGAGACTTCACACTGTCTTCTGCAGAGCCTGCACCGTTTTGCAGTTCCATTAATGAGCAAGGGTACCAATCCTTCCATATCCTGGCCAATACTTGTTATTTCCTTCCTTTCTTTTTTTTAAAAAAATAGCCCTCCCAATAGGTGTGAAGTGTGAATTTTCTTTTTATCTCTAATTTGTATTCAACACCTCTATTAATAGAACAGAGTAGATGCTCTCAAAGGCCAACACTATCATCACCATCATCACAATCAGTATCATGGATTACATTTTATAGTTTACAAAATACTTTTTGTAAACTATAAAGCATATATATTTGAAATAAATACATAATTTCATGTAATATCCACAAAATATAGGAATTGACAAGTATTAATATCTCTATTACACAGAAAAATTAACAGGTTTGAGTTTATTTGAAATGGTCCCAATGTCATACCATGAGCTATTAATTAGGATTAGGATCCAGATTATCTGCATCTTACTCTAAATCTTCTCCTGCTACCCACTGAGCCAAACTCAGGGCTCATCGTGTGGCTGTTTTTCTGGTAATCTATGACCATCCTCAAATGTGAGTGACCTACACAGCTGTAGGTGTTTGATCAGATTTGTCAAATCAAAATGATATTCAAGGAGGTACCCACGTCCCTGATCCAGCCTTGTAAATGACTAGATTTATTCCCAACCTCTTCCAGGAAAATTAAAACATTATGAGGTCTCAGATAACTATGAAGATAAGTACAGTTACATTGTCCTGTCACCTGGTCCCAGCCTATTCAGCAAAAAAAAAAAAAAAAAAGGCATCTTATTGATACAGCTGCTTATCAATGGGAGACTCAAATAAAGTCACTTGTATACAACAGTGATTCTGAAAGTATAATCTCAGATTAATATCTAGGGCCTCTCCCAGAAACCTGTCAACCAATTCTCTGACTTGCTCTTAAACCCACTGCATTAGAAACTCTGGGGCTGTAGCCTGACAATAGGAGGTTTAACAAGCCCTCCAAGGAATTCTGATGTATGTCAGACTTTGAGACCAAGTCTGATGTATGTCAAAGTTTGAGAACCTCTGGTATAGAAGAAAGAACACTTGTTTTAAGATCAAACAGACCATAGGGCTAGACAACTCTTGTTAACGATGGCTTGGGGCCTGATACTTCATTTTAGCTGCTTTCTATTCTTTAAAATTGGGAAAGTAGAGCCTTGCTGTGTTGGTGAGCATGACATGAATAATGTGGATGACATGAGGACATTTTGTACTTAAATATCTTTAAGGCAATGTAAGGGTTACGATTCCGCTGGATAGGCTGGCCCTCAGGATGCCTTCCTTGTTGATGGAAGGAAGCTGCCTCTCCCATAGCCCCTGTTTATTAGATAACCGTGAGGTTGACCACAAGACCCAAATTCAGAGGCTCTAATGGATTTATCCAGGGACCAAGCACCTAGCTCCAGAGGAGACAAGCTACAAGCTGGATTGAGTGTTATGAACTATGGTATGACCTGGTATGCACACACACACACACACACACACTGAGCTAGGTCAGAATTTGCATTTCAGAAACAAAAAGTGTTAATACAAGAAAATGAAGTAGGAGGTGGTAGACACTGAAGCCTCAAGACTGCTTTGAGTCAAGAAGGATCATGGCAAGGTGAAATTATAAGGAAGCAGAAACTTTGAGAAAGTAAAAGATAGAGCAGTTGCTATCGAGAGAGAAGAATAGAGCAGAGAGGAAGCAGAGTTGCCTTAAAGGATGGCAACCTGTGACCCACAAGAGAGGAAAGAGAATCTGACCCCTAAAGCAATTGCAGCTTCTGATAGCTTTCTAGCATTAATTTGAATCTCTTCTAATGAATGACCTTTTCTCTTGAGGCGGTCCCTGTTGCTTTAAAGCCAAAATGCTTAACTCAACACATTTTCTTTATTACCACACTTAGACTATAGAAAGAAGATCCAGCCTGGCAGGACAGTAGAAGAGCATAACTGGGTATGCCAACCTAGTTACATGATGGGCTATCACAAAGAAAAGATAGGGGAATTGGACCATATGTCTCCAAAAGCCTGTGTCAGAACAAATACATAGAAGCTACATGACCCACGAGAGCTTAAGAAGGAGGTCTTTTCTAACAACAAAATTTCCTTTTTATACTGCTTTTTTTTCTTTTCTATTCTTATTGCTTATTGATTGTTTTCATTAACAGCTGAGTATATATTTTGTACACTGTTTACTCTATTTCTTACTCTTTTCACTCCTACGTATTTCATTGGAGTGTAACTGATTTACAATGTTGTGTTCCTTTCTGCTATACAAAGAAGTAAATCAGTCATATGTATACATATATTTCCTCCCTTTTGGACCCCCTCCCATCCCATCCCTCTAAGTCATCACAGGGCACTGAACTGAGCTCCCTGGGTTATACAGTAACTTCCTACTTGCTAACTATTTTACACATGGCAGTATATATGTCGATCCTAATCTCCCAATTCATCCCACCTTCCCCTTTCCCCTATGTCCACATGTCCATTCTCTACATCTGCATCTCTATTCCTGCCTTGCAAATAGGTTCATCTTTACCATTTTTCTATACTCTACATATATGCATTAATATGCAATATTTATTCTTCTTTTTCTGACTTACTTTACTACATATGACAGACTCCAGGTCCATGTACATCTCTACAAATAACAAAATTTCATTCCTTTTTGTGGCTGAATAATATTCCATTGATCTGTCTCTTGAGAAACCTGTATGCAGGTCAGGAAGCAACAGTTAGAACTGGACATGGAACAACAGACTGGTTCCAAATAGGAAAAGGAGTACATCAAGGCTGCATATTGTCACCCTGATTATTTAACTTCTATGCAGAGCACATCATGAGAAACGCTGGGCTGGAGGAAGCACAAGCTGGAATCAAGATTGCTGAAAGAAATATCAATAACCTCAGATATGCAGATGACACCATCCTTATGGCAGAAAGTGAAGAGGAACTAAAAATCCTCTTCATGAGAGTGAAAGAGGAGAGTGAAAAAATTAGCTTAAAGCTCAACATTCAGAAAACTAAGATCATGGCATCTGGTCCCATCACTTCATAGCAAGTAGATGGGTAAACTGGGGAAACAGTGGAAACAGTGTCAGACTTTATTTTGGGGTGGCTCCAAAATCACTGCAGATGGTGACTGCAGCCATGAAATTAAAAGACGCTTACTCCTTGGAAAGAAAGTTGTCACCAACCTAGATAGCATATTGAAAAGCAGAGACATTACTTTACCAACAAAGGTCTGTCTAGTCAAGGCCATGGATTTTCCAGTGGTCATGTATGGATGTGAGAGTTGGACGGTGAAGAAAGCTGAGCACTGAAGAATTGATGCTTTTGAACTGTGGTGTTGGAGAAGACTCTTGAGAGTCCCTTGGACTGCAAGGAGATCCAACCAGTCCATCCTAAAGGAGACTGAAACTCCAATACTTTGGCCACCTCATGTGAAGAGTTGACTCATTGGAAAAGACCCTAATGCTGGGAAGGATTGGGGGCAGGAGAAGAAGGGGACAGCAAAGGATGAGGTGGCTGAATGGCATCACCAACTCGATGGATGTGGGTTTGGGTAGACTCCGGGAGTTAGTGATGGACAGGGAGGCCTGGCGTGCTGCAATTCATGGGGTCACAAAGAGTCGGACACAACTGAGCGACTGAACTGAACTGAACTGAACTGAATATTCGATTGTGTATATGTACCACAGCTTCTTTATCCACTCATCTTTCGATGGACATTTAGGTTGCTTCCATGTCCTGGTTATTATAAAAAGTGCTACAATGAACTTTGGGGTACATGTGTCTTTTTGAATTACGGTTTTTCAGGGTATATGCTTTTCTTTTACCAAAGTTTATCATGAGCATGTTTCACAGTTTAAAATTAAAATCTATTTTTTAATGTTTTTAAACATTGGATCTTTCCTGTGAACTTTAGGAAAAATGATGTCCTTTGGTGAACAATGTATTAGGGCTTTCCAAGTGGTTCAGTGGTAAAGAATCTGCCTGCAATGCAGGAGACATAGGAGAACTGGGTTCAATCCTTGGGTTAGAAAGGTCCCCTGGAGTAGGAAATGGCAACCCATTCCAGTATTATTGCCTGGAAAACTCCATGGACAGAGGAGCCGGGTGGGCTCCAGTCCATGGGGCCACAAAGAGTCGGAAACAACTGAGCGACTGAGCACACACACATTGTATTAGCAGTCAGTGCTTGTTAAAAGTCTTAATGTATAGTTCACCAGGTGAACTTCAGGATTTTAAGATTCCTAACTGCCACAGTCTCTGTCTGAACTGATGGACAATGTAGTATTTCATAACTTCCTTGAGCACTCAAATTTCAACCTGAAACTCAACATACTGTTCTTTAGCAATTTCCTCTTTAACCGCTTCTAATACAAAAAAGGAATGACTTGCTCACATGTTTAAGGCATAACCTACTATCCAGAGACACACACAAATATTTCTTCTGCACCAGCTTCTTTAATGGAGTATGTAGGTGTAGAAGACGGTTTCTAATATGTGTGAAAACATGATGTGGGTTCACTAGGATCTGCTTTTAGCTGCCACTCCTGACAGTGTGGCCTCAAGCATGGCAAGCAGGATTCTTAACCCACATAACCTTAGATTTCTTGTCTGTTAAATGTCTGTTAAACAGGCCCTAGCATGTTTTAAAATATCAAAGGAGTTGATGGAACATGGCATAGTTCTTGGTATGCAATGAGTTCTTTTCATTATGTATATATTTTTATTATTTATCATAGATTTTTATTGCTACTGGTGCTTTCATTAATAATTATTATTGGTTTTGCTATTATTATTGACTAAAGAAGAGTTACTTTTGGCTTTAAAAGAATTACCAGTAATGCAAGTTGCCTTTTCAGTCCTTCTACCTACCAAACACACCCATGGAGGTAGACATTTTTCTAAACTCATTACATGTGATGATTAAATTTTGATAATACCTGAGTCAGGCACTTTACCAGCCTCAGAAACCACCAGTGCCTGAGCACCATTCTCCCTTCAACTCTAATAAAGCCCAAATTTAAGGGAGAAGCTAATTAAGAACCAAGGTTAAACACATATAAAGAAACTCCAAAATCTTTCAAGTCTTACATTTCAACAAGGATTTACTGTATAGCACAGGGAACTCTACTCAATATTCTATAATAACCTATATGGGAAAAGAATCTGAAAAACAGTAGAGATGTGTATAAATAAGTTACCTTGCTGTACACTTGAAACTAACATAACACTGTACATCCATTACACTCCAATATAAAATAATTTTTAATGGAAAAAAATTTTATTTTTACATTTCTAGGTACACCCTGTCCTCTGCATGTTTCCACAGTTCACAAGGGAAATATTCTGTTGGAAAGAGTCTTAAGCCCTGGAACTTCCCTGGTGGTACAGTGGTTAAGAATCTGTCTTCCAATTCAGGGGACATGGGTTCAATTCCTGGTTGGGGAACTAAAGTCCCACATGAGGCAGGGCAACTAAGCTCATATGCTACAATTAGAGAAAGCCTGCGCACCTCAGTGAACAGCCCATGCACTGCAATGAGGATTCTATGCAGCCAAAACAAAAACAGTGGTTAAAGAAGCTTATGACTTAATCAGACGTCCTGTTCCTCTGTAAAGTTATTTCTGTCCTGTGGCCACCCATCCCCTCTCAAATATCTCAGGCAGTTCATTATATGTTTGGACAATACTAACTAATGACAAGAAATTTAAAATATTTGCCTAATAATCTGTGTTCTTTTACTTATTGCTTCTATTTCTTCCTTCGGGTGCAAGAAAGGAAAATGGTTTCCCAATTTACTCAACAACACTTCAGATATATCTTATATCCTTTCATATCTTTCCTTCATATCATATATTTTAAACTCCTAGAGAAGGAAATGGCAACCCATTTCAGTATTCTTGCCTGGGAAATCCCATGGACAGAGGAGCCTGGTGGGCTACAGTTTTGGGGTCACAAGAGTCGGACATGACTTAGCGACTAAACCACCATCACCATCATGTCTTAAGTTATTACTTATTATTCAATTCATTCAGAAAAGAAATTTTACTTATTACCCTATCAGGGGCTGTACCTGGCACTAGGGGAATGCAACAGGAAGGAAAATGATACAGTCCTTAACTTTTGACATTTATGTTACCATTAAGTGTTTTTTCCAGGTCAAAATTTCTTCTAACAGCTTTTTTTTCAACTCAACAGTGAAAAGCTAACAATGCAACTAAAAAATGGGCAAGGGATCTGACTAGACATTTTTCCAAAGAAGACATCCAGATGACCAACAGTTGCATGTAAATAAGTACTCAACAATGATAATCATCAGGGAAATGCAAACAAAATCACAATGAGATACGACCTCATACCTGTTAGAATGGCTATGATCAAAAAGACAAGAGATAACAAGTGTTGGCAAGGATGAGGAAATAAGAGAAGTCTGGTGACCAGTTGGTGGGAATGTAAATTGGTGCAGCCACTATGGAGAACAGTATGGAGAGTTTTCAAAAATTTAAAAATAGAACCACCATATGATCCAGCAATCCCACTTTTGGATATATATCCAATCAATTATCAGTTATTAGTTCAGTCGCTCAGTTATGTCCGACTCTTTGCGACCCCATGAAATGAAAAATTGAAACTTGAGGATATGTCTATATACCCAAGTTAAATTCCATGTCATTCACAATAGCCAAGACATGGAAAGAACCTAAGTATCCATCAATAATAAATGAATGGCTATTATCCATGGATAAATAATGGATAGATACTATTCAGCCATGAGAAAGAAGGAAATTCTTCTGTTTGTGACAACATAGAGAGAAATGATGGAAGTTTACTGAACATCTAGATCATCACCAAACAAAATAAGATACTGAAACATTACTGAAAATAGGCTTCTTTTGACAGGAAAACTAAAAAATTATAGGACTATTAACAATAGATAAGTCTGGTGCCACAATGAGACATTTTCTATAAAAAAGCATTTTTCTAGAAATTATAAATAGTATTTATAAGGTTGTCATTCTACAAAATGCTAGAGTAAAGGATAGTTTATAATTGCTTACTTCTTGGCTTTTACTAGAAGTTAAGATTTTTAAAGGTTAAGAATTCTAATTAAAATATGAAATTAAAACTACTAAAAATAGGGAAAACATCATTATATGCAAAAGAAAGAAGGTATAAGGAATAGAAGTTGCATTTGTTAAGGGAAAAGAATAATTTTATACTAAAAGGAGGTTAAAAAAGAGAAAAGGATGGACTCTGAAGGTGAAGAGAGAATCTGTAGAAGTTTTGTGGAAAAGAAACTGAGAAAGGAGTTTTACATGTGATCAGAACTGGCATAGTTGGGAATAAATTTTAATATTAAAGGTAAGGCGGTACAAATTTAGAATTTGATTTTCTTCCTGCTAAGAGGACAAAGTATTCTTGGACTATTGAGGGGTTTTTTTTTTTTTTTTTTTTTACTTTTTATTGAAGTATAGTTGATTTACAATGTTGTCTTAGTGATCTACTTTTGAGAACAGATTATAAAATCTCTTTATCTTTTAGGTAATCTATTTCAGCTCTCTGTATGTGCTTTTGAAATCTTTTATTGTCACTAGGCTAAATGAATACATATTGTTTCACAGTGACCTATGATCCTGTTTGACCAGGTGTTTTATAACTTTTTGATATCTGATAAATATCCTTAAATCAAATTCTAAATGAAGTTCTTTTGACCTGTAGCTAATTTGGGCATGCTTCAGAAGGCCCTGGAACATCCCAGACAGATATTAACCTAATTAGGCTTATTTAGTATATTAAATTACATGAGAAACATTGTCAAGTGAGTCATGATAAACCATCTTAGGTTATATTGTATGAATATTTGTCATTAATATAAATGTTCTAGAAATTATATGGAATTTCTAATAATTGAATATATACTGGTATAATGTTGTCAGTCATAATTCTAGTTAATATTTCAATAACATATGTTACAAAAATAACCAAAAGTCTTTGACAATTACATTGTAATCAGGCCTTTAACTATGACTTTTTGAGTCTCTTATCAATTGTAGACAGTTATTCTTTTACTATGATGCTTTTACAAAAATCCCTCATCTTCAAGAAGAACCATAGAAAAGACTTTTTGACAAGAACAGGTTTCTGAAAACTTTCAGATCATACCAATTAACTGAGTAATAAATTAAATAATTCTAATAGAAAACCTGATGACTTCATAAAACTATTAACAGAAGATCAAGATCAACAAGAATCAGTTACATAGGGCCAAATGATAATTTTTATGACTTTTTTCCTGAAATATCACTGGCTTTAATCCTTGTTTTCCAGATAGAAGGAAACCTTTCTCCTTAAGGTAATTATGGTTTACAGCAATTTGATAAATTATACCTCTGTGAGCAGAACTAAAACATTTATCTTTTCTCTCTTACTGATTCCTCCACAATCTAGAAATTCTAAGTGAGATTCTCATTTTCATGACAATACAATTATTTGCACAAGTTTAATGAGAATCTGTTTTTCTTGTAATAGGGCATAATTAGAAATTCTGGTCATATTACCACGACTTTGACTGGAATGTCATTTTTGAGAATGCACATAGAATCAGATAAGACCAGAAAGCTTTAAAGAACCAAAGTGGACTTTATGTGTGTTAGTTGCTCAGTCATGTCTGAGTGTCTTTGTGACCCACCAATCTCCTTTGACCACAAGATTCTCCAGGCAAAAATACTGGAATAGGTTGCCAGTCCCTTCTCCAGGGGATCTTCCCTACCCAGGGCTCGAACCCAGGTCTCCTGCATTGCACTTGGCCTCTTCCACCTGAACTTTATGAAGCCATAAAGACCCCTGGAAAAACAACCTGATACCTTGCTTATGGAGTTCCCAGGAAATTTACCAGGTAAATAATGAAGGTCACTTTCTGGCAAGTACAGAACCTCAAAATATTTTGAGAACTCAAAGAAGAGAGGAACTGATCACAAATCTGTGGATATTGTAGGTGAAATCTGATGACAAGTCCTTGATATGCTTCTCCATGCCTTGAGAGATCTTTTAAAAGTTCAGTCTGAAATATCTTATGAAAAGTTCCAGCAAACTCAATTTAAAAAGAGCCTATATCAGGACTTCCTTCACATTCCAGTGGTTAAGACTCTGTCAAAAACAAAACAAACAAAAAGCAAAATACAAAAATAAATAAAAGAGCCTATATGATCACTTACACTTTCATATATCATCAGGCCAAGTTTACTAAGAGCTAGAATTATTTTGCAAACAAATGAGTCTTAAGTTGGCTATATTTGGTAGAAATGAAGGTGGTAATTTAAGAGAGAAAAATTTGAAGTTTTGTATTTATTCTAAGCTTCACTTTCTATTAATAGATGGCTCCTTGTTACTATGTTGCATTATTATACAGTTTAACTGAATTATTAAAAGATATCCTAAGTGTCTTCCTGAAGCTTATCACACTAATATATCTTTGAATGAAGATCAGATGCTCCATGACCAGAAACCAGGTGATTATGTGCACTGGAAAAAGCATCACTTAAGAATTGTCTTCCAACTATTAACAGATAGTTGACTCCTTATCGGGTAGTCTTAACTAGCTCATGAGTAACAAAACTGAAGGGAATTAACTCACAAATTCATATTTTTCACTTAAAAAGGGCTCCTACATTGGACTGTTCTATAGAGAGAACCGCTGATCTTGAACTCATCTTAAGACAATACTCAGAGGAGAAATGACACCAACATCAGGATGAGACGAAGATGATATTAGAAGGAGACAGCTATCCCAAGATGCCAGACATGACCTGTATGATTATTCAGAATGTTTTTTTGATTTCATGGACTTCTGCATATGAATAAAAATGTTTGTTTATCATGAATATAATCCCATGCAAATTTGAGAAATCAATTCAAATGTCAGGTTTGTAGTTAATTATCTACATCCAGTACTTCTGGTTTACTCTGGTGGATTTTTTATTGCCAAAGCTCTGATTGGATGACCCTTAGAAAATTTATTTTAGAAGAAAGAAATTGTAGTTTTGTTCAGGTTGCTAAATTGGATTCCCTCATTTGTACAATCAACCATACTTGCTCTGACCCTGTCCATAAATGATCATTCTCTTTCAAGTTACTCAAGCTCAATCAGAGCAACCAGCTAAATTTCAGTCAAAGAATATAACTAACCAATTATCAGGAGGGACCCACCCTCAGTTATGGGATGGATTTATATGGCTAACACCAAGCTATAGTCAGTTAAGTTTAAGGTTCCCCTATGTTGGGAACAATTAAATCATACTGAGATACTCAGCATAATAGCACTAGAAAACTAGGCTGTGTGCCTTATGAAAAATGCCACCATGTTTCCCCTAAAGAGAGAGACTGATATGGAACAAACTGAGTCAGGTAACCAGAAATATACCAGGTCAAACCTAATGGAACTCAAGGCTTTCAGCATCAATTTGTGGCCCTGGTTTCCTCCAAGATGGACAGGAAGATATACCTTGGGATTCCTTTTGTCTCAAGGCCACAGAGTGCCAATTTAGCTATAACTCTGGCACAGTGGTAAAGAATCTGCTTGCCAGTGCAGAGGACACAGGAGATGTGGGTTTGATACCTAGATTAAGAAGATCCCCTGGAGAAGGGAATGGCTACCCACTCCAGTATTCTTGCCTGGAGAATATCATGGACAGAGAAGACTGGTGGGCTACAGTCCATGGAATCACAAAGAGTCAGACATGACTGAAGTGACTGAATACATACTGGGAAATTTAATTAAGTTATACCATTGATATGGCCATGTAGCAACTGTTTTTGTGCCTTCAGTAAGATTGGAAGATTTAATTGCCCACATTGAAGCCTTTACAAAATTCACCCAACAGGCCTTAAATAGTGATCAGGCTATCAGCCTACTGAATTCTGTGGTTTTATATAAGATAAATCTTCTAATATAAAACATTTTATGACCCATATGAAAAATCAGATTTCTGCCTTAAGTGATCCACTTCCTAATATTGGTCATCTTCTAAAAAGTTTGTTTAATTCTGGAAGCTCATGGCTTAAATCCCTACTTATGACTTTATTAATGCTATTAGCTATATTACTCATAATCCTATCTATTTTATAAGACTGTCATTTTTTTTGCATGTGTAACTAAGACTCTGACAAAATTAGTGATTGCTAAATATCTTGAGGCAATTGATATTTTAGCCCTACATAAAATTAATTGTACTGGGGACTTCCCCGGGCAGTAGTGTGGTTAAGACTGTGTGTCTACTGCAGGGAGCTTGGGTTCAATCTCTGTTTAGGGAACTAAGATCCCACATGCCATGTAGTGCAGTGAAAAGAAAAAGAAAATCAATTCTATGATGTAACTCTAGATATGGGAAGAAGCAATAAGGGAAAACATTTTCTGGATCATATAAACTAGTAAGACATATGATCCTGAGAATTTACAAGTTATTAACAAAGCCTAATCTGGATATAGGGGCTTTGCCAATGGTTCAGCAGGTAAAGAATCTTCATGCAGTGCAGGAGGCACAGGAGATGCAGGTTTGATCCCTGGATCAGGAAGATCCCCGGAGGAGGAAATGGCAACCCACTCTAGTATTCTTGCCTGAGAAATCCCATGGACAGAGAAGCCTAGTAGGCTATGGTCCATAGGGTCACAAAGAGCTGGACAAGACTGAGCATCTGCACATACACACACACAACTAGATATAGTGCATGAATGCCCTATTGACAAAATCATTACCTGAACTAGGAATGAGCCTTAGTGAAAGCCGTTCAGTTGTGTCTGACTCTTTGCAACCCCATGCATTGTAGTCTGCCAGTCTCCTCTGTTCATGGGATTCTCCGAGCAAGAATACTGGAGTGGGTAGCCATTCCCTTCTCCAGGGAATCTTCCCAACCTAGGGATCGAACCCAGGTCTCCTGCAGGCAGATTCTTTACCATACTGTGGGACAAACCAATCACAAAATGTCTACCAAACCTTAGTAGAATTTATGACCAAAAGATAAGTTCTAAACAAAATGAACAGAATGTCCTTATCATCTCCTTATACAAAGGAGAAAGTCATAACCTACTGCATTCACCTAACAACACCGATTCCACTCTGAGGGGAATTCAGGAATTCTGTGCTTTGGCTACAGGGCCCCTAGATAGTTGAGACACACATCTAAGACAGAATTTGAACGACCTCAGACTTCTCCACAGTTCCTACTGACCCATATCACACTCTGAATACTGATGTGCACTTCCCACAACAGTAAAAGAAGCTGCTAGTCAAGTTTCCCTGTGTAACGGGAGCCTGGTAATCCAAGGCATTAGAAATAAAAGTTTGAGAAAGGGTAAGTGCAGTACCTGTCAAGTTTTGTCAAACAACACTCTCAAATGGTCACACCCCAGGCAGTCTTAATAATAAGATTGAAGTGAAGTTTCCTCCTTCCCCTGTTAATCCAAATCTTAAGTGCCTTTCAAGGCTTACCTCAAGAACTCTTTTAATGATGTCTCCAAAAAATAAAAAAAATCTGGCAAGTATTAATTTCTACACGGTGCTAATCATTCATACAAGCTAATAGCTATTTTATTCAACACAGTTCTTCATTTCCTTCTAACATATCATTTCCGGGTCTAAGTCTTATGTGACTTATCTACCCTGAGGACCCATGAATATGGTTGCATAGCAAGTGATTTGTATATTTTCCAACATAATGACTCAGTCCACGTTTGATTTCAGCATGAGCAGCTGCAACGACCAGTTTTGTGCACAGTGACAACATCTCACCTTAGAACAATATTGTGTGTTTCGGTCTTTCTGCCTCAGAATCTTTTCCTTCCACTAAGGAGCTTAAAAGCAAAGGCAGGAAAGTCCACTCTTGTGGAACCAACCCTTAAGCAATGGGAGTCAGAGTTCCATAGATAAATACTCTGGCTTCCAATTTCATATATGTCCTCAGAGACACTTCAGTGGGGATTGAGCGCTGATTGCCCTCTGTGGTAATCAGGCCAACATCCCTTTTCTACGTTTTTTGTCTTACACATTCAGGTCCTTTCCTCCTGCTTCCTACCAAGTAAACTTTTTGTCTTAGAATCTGTATTGGCAAGGGGAGGGGAGGGTTTCGAGGAGAAAAGGTTCATGGGGGTTCATTATTTAATTCTTTGCCCCTATTTTCTAGCCTAATTCATATCTGTAAGTTGATTAAAATTCACATAAAATTTTCATAAACCTATTTCATTACATTCAGACTAATAATGAGAAGACAGCCGGCCCGTTTTTCAAATGAGGACACGGCGGTTTGCTGCTGTTATAAAGATGACAGTATTACTCATTCACACAGTTTATTCACAGCCTCTCACTATACTGTCAGAGCACTAAGGAACTGCACAGAAAGGTTTTCTAAATCCATATTTGGGGAGTGGGGCACTGATGAAGAATGATTTCCCAGAAGAAGTGAAACCTAAACTGAGATGTGGGTGAATTTGGCCCACAAAAGCAGGACAAATCCTAAAGGACTGACTATGCCATGGTGAGGAATTTTCATTTTATCATAATTGTGAAAATGGAATCAATGAAAAATTTTAATTCAGGGAGTTATATTATCATTCTGCATTCCAAGCGAAGAATAGATGATTAAAAACTGGCAGAAGAAAAATTATGGATTCTAAGACTGAGGAAAGAAAATTACAAGGTAAGTTTCAAGCATTTTGTAGTGACTGAAATTAAGTAAATACTCAAAAAAGAAAAAGAACATCCAGGAGGCTCAGTGGTAAAGAATCTGCCTGCCAATGCAGGAGATGCAGGAGATGCAGGTTTGATCCCTGGATAGAAAGATCCCCTGGAGAAGGAAATGGCAGCCCACTCCAGTACTCTTGCCTGGGAAATCCCATGGACAGAGGAGCCTGGCAGGCTCCAGTCCCTGGAGTCACAGAGTTGGACACAACTGAGCATGCAGGCATATACATACGGCTATAGGAACCAAGTGGAAAACACTCCCAATGGCAAAGCTGGAAGGGTTGTTGACCCACAAAATAAATAACATTGTATTGTCTTATTTTAAATACAAATATTCATATTTTTAAATTAATATTCATTCATGTTCATTCATTACACTTTGTACTTACTTATGTCAAAATTTAAACTGTTGGGGTTCAGGTGAGCTATCACATTGGTTATTTTGAATTAAAGTGACTTAAGAAATGCCCAGTGTAGCAGAGATACTTTGATCCTTCTCTCTGTCTCCCTGAAAGTAGGAAATAAACCTCCCATGTAAAATTTCCCTCCCTGCATCTGGAAGCGTAAGAATACCCATATGGCCTTAATCACCAGAGACAGAGAATCGGCACTGAAATGCCTATATAAATAAAACTTGCCACTTCTTTAATTTACTACCCAAAGCCCAGACTTTCTTTAGAATATTCACTAATTGAGCACCCAAAACCTAAGTTTCTTTGTCTTGTCAACTGCTCATAAATTTATTGCTTCTTTGTTTAAAAAGTATAAAAGTTTCTTGCTTTGGCCACCTTTTAGGTTCCACTTCTATGGGAACTTCATGCACACAAATTAAACCTGTTTCCTTTTCTCCCCTTTATCAGTCTTGTGTTAATTTTATTACTGGTCCAACCAAAAGAACTCAAGAGGGGTAGAGGGGGAAATTTCTCCCTCCCTGAGAATACTGATATAAACTAATTATTGGACACAAAAACAAACAAGGGAGAAGGGACACGTATCTGTTAGGAATCAAAAATAATTTATATAGGTTATCTCTCTTCAAAAAGATTGAACTTCTTTTTATTTTTTAGACATCACCAATACGCAACTTCATTTTTGTTTTTTGACATTTTTTAAAACTTCCTTAGGGAAAATAATTTTTCCCAATGCTTGAGAACTGTGGCAGATCTCATGAGTTTTTCTGCTCATTTTTTAATGCTATTGCTATAGTCCATAAACACAGGCTGGTGCCAATAAATGGAGTCTCGTGCATGCATGCTAAGTCACTTCAGTCGTGGCCAGCTCTTAGTGACCCCATGACTGTAGGCTGCTAGGCTCCTCTGTCCATGGGATTCTCCAGGCAAGAATACTGGAATGGGTTGCCACTTCCTTCTCCATGAACTTCTTTTATCCCTGATGTAGGCCACACTTAATGACTTTGTTCCAAATAATAGACTGTGAAAAGGGGGTAAAAATGTAACTTTGTAGTTGAGGAAATTGGCCTACACTACCTGAACCAGGTGACCAAGTTTAACATCATCAGTGGCAAGTCATGTTAATAGCATGTTTCCATGACATCCGATGAGAAGGGTATCTTATCATCTCTGTGATGTTTTTCCCCAAATCCATAACCCCAGGTTGATCATGAGAAAAACAAAAAACACAAACAAACCCAAACTGAGGGACATGATAAAAAAAAAATATATGTGATTAGTACTTTACACAACTCAGGCAGGAACAGGCAAAGTATAGTAAGAAGGGATATCCCTAAGGAGCTGTCTAAGGTCAGAGGAGACTAATGAAACATGACTATTAAATGTGATGTCATATCCTGGATGAGATTCTGGGACCAAAAAAAAAAAAAGCGGGGGCAGCAGTGGGAAAAGTAGTAAAATCTGAATAAAATCTGAAGTTAAGTTAACAGAAAGGTTCCAGTGTTGGTTCCTTAATTTTGACAAAGCTACCAATGTAACAATATATGTAACAATATAGAAAATGAGGTGAGGGGTATACACAGACTCTGTACTATCTTTTGAATATTTCTGTAAACCTAAAACTATCCTAAACAAGAAGCTTCCTTAAAGAAACAGAAGGATGTGTTGAGAACAGTTCAGAGACTCTTTCAATGACTTGATAACAGTCTGAATTAAAGAGACACTGTGTCAGCAGAGAAGAGAGTCAAGATTTTTAAAGCAGATCTAATATGACTTGGTGACTTTGTTAGGGTACAAAGGAATCTGGTGGTATAGAGATAGAGGACAGAGAGCGCTTTTTTAGTGAGTGGATGAGCCAAGTCATATATCCAGGTCCTCTGCCCCTTTAGAACCATTAGATGCAAAGCATATAGTATATAGGAGAGTCCATCTGGAAGAATATAGGGAACTAATCCATGCATGGAGCAGAGTGATAGAATCAGAATAAAGAAGGATGTGGATAAAAGATGAACTAGGAACACTGCAGTTGATTAGACTGAGTACCATGGATAAGTAAGGACCAAAGATGGCGTTAAGCCTAAGATCTGAAATGAGGATGACACTCTCAAGAGAATTAGAAAAGTTTAGAAATGGAGGACTGACAAGGAAGATTATCATAATTGTTTGGTAAAGTGTTTGGCAGAAAGCATAAAGGAACTAAAAATACTCTTAATGAAGGTGAAAGAGGAGAGTGAAAAAACTGACTTAAAACTCAACATTCAAAAAACAAAGATCATAGTATCCAGTTCCATCACTTCATGGTAAATATATGGGGAAACAATGGAAACAGTGACAGACTTTATTTTCTTGGGCTCTGAAATCACTGCAGATGGTGACTGCAGCCATGAAATTAAAAGACACTTGCTCCTTGGAAGAAAAGATATGACAAACCTAGGCAGCATATTAAAAAGCAGAGACATCACTTTGCCAACAAAGATCCATATAGTCAAAGCTATGGCTTTTCCAGTAGTCATGCACAGATGTGAGAGTTGGACTATAAAGAAGACTGAGTGCTGAAGAATTGATGCTTTTGAACTGTGGTGCTAGAAAAGACTCTTGAGAGTCTTTTGGACTGCAAGGAGATCAAATCAGTCAATCCTAAAGGAAATCAACACTGAATATTCATTGGAAAGACTGATGCTGAAACTGAAACTCCAATAGTTTGGCCACCTGATGCAAAGAACTGACTCCTTGGAAAAGATTCTGATGCAGGGAAAGACCGAAGGCAGGAGGAGAGGGGGAGGACAGCGGATGAGATGGTTGGATGGTGTCATCAACTCAAAGAACATAAGTTTGAACAAATTCTGGGAGATAGTGATAGGCAGGAAAGCCTGGTGTGCTGAACTCCATGAGATCACAAAGAGTTGAACATGACTAAGTGACTGAACAACAACAAAAGTGTTTGAAAATGATGTCAGGCATCAGTGGAAATTCTCCAGGGTAGAATGAAGCCACATAGAGTCTGGAGACATAAACCATAAATCTAGAGATGTGAGAAAGACTAAGAAAAGATCATTTGAATTGGCAAGAATAAATTTCATTATTAAAATGCAAGAGTTTAAGAGTAGTAGGACTAGAAGCCAGAATCTACTCCGATTGTTTTCATTTTCTTCACATTCTCTCTTTCTTGTTGTGCTTGTTTCACATCCATCTACATATCCTTATTTGAAATGTGTTTAGTCATCTATTGAGCTTTCAATCTTAAATATATGCTTCTACCTTTAGCAATGGAATTTTTCTTGGTTTCCATATGCCACAAAATCATTTTGGTTTCTTCCAGTAAACATTTACATGTCTCAACTAGACTGTTTCCTTCTCCCCTATTTGAGCATCTAGTTAATCATTGCTGGAGAGGAATCACTGCCAGGTTGGGAAAAGAGTAAAGCTGCTGAAAATGAGACTCAGGTTTCTGTCAATAAGGAAAGATAGAAGGGGTGATCTCCAACACTGATGGCTTGCCCCCTTTTTTATATATAATTTTTTATTAGGCTTGGGACACAAGAACCACCCCCCCCTTTTTTTTAAATCAATGCAAGAGCAATTCAGAAGCTTTTTATTAATTAAAGATACAGTGAAGAAATATTTTACCAATCAGAGAAAAGAGAAAGGGCAGGAGGTTGATCCCAAATCTATCATAAGCTATAGTGTGGCAGCAGTAGTAATGGTAATCACGTACTGAGCTCTTAGTGCTATGGGCTGAGCCATGAGCTTTACATGCGTCGTCTTCTTTATTTCTCATGACAACTCCATGAAGTAGGTATAGGTCCACAGGCCCTAATTCATAATACCAAACCATGCAGAGTTCTGAAAACCAGAAATTTCTGTTGTTTTACTTTGTAACTCATTAGACAGAAAAATCTGTCAAGAGATCATGTAAGGCTATTTATTTTCTTTACATGTTTTGCTGCAGAATTACTAGTGGGCTTTTCTAGAGGCTGCTGCTCTAGACACCATCAAGCTTTCTATAATGCATCATCTGACTTTTCTAAAATTAAACAAAAACCCTGAATTCCAAAATTCATCTGGAAACCAGAGGTTTCAGAGAAGAGACTGAAAACTGAGACTGATGAATGTGAGGTGGAGCTCCAAGACACATAGGCAGAGATTTGAAATGAGGTCTGTCATTCCCCAAACACTGGGCTTTCATCATTAAATGACATACGGAAAATGTTATTATTTTAAGAGCTGTCACCACAATTGATCTTGGGGGAAGAATTGTTTTCATAGGGAAAAGAATTTGTTGGATATGATATCTTAAGTATCTAGGTGTCATTTAGTCCTGCTTCAGAAGCAGGTTGTTTTGCTCTTGAGACTTGAGACGTCCAACAACACAAGAAGCAACTCTACACATGGATATCACCAGAGGGTCAGTACCAAAATCCAACTGATTGTAGTGTTGGCAGCCAAAAATGGTGAAGCTCTATACAGTCAGCAAAAACAAGACCGGAGCTGACTGTGGCTCAGATTATGAATTCTTTATTGCAAAATTCAGGCTTAAATTGAAGAAAGTAGGGGAAACCACTAGGTCATTTAGATATGACCTAAAACAAATCCCTTATGATTATACAATGGAAGTGACAAATAGATTCAAGGAATTAGATCTGATAGAGTGCCTGAAGAACTGTGGACAGAAGTTCATAACACTGTACTGGAGGCGGTGACCAAAATCATCCTCAAGTGCCATTTTATAGCATTTCGTTGTCTGGTGTGTTGCCAGGAGCCATCAGGATGCCCCCTCATGAGAGGTCATGACAAAGTCATGAGACTGAG
Organism: Antilocapra americana; assembly: GCA_007570785.1. NCBI lineage: Eukaryota > Metazoa > Chordata > Mammalia > Artiodactyla > Antilocapridae > Antilocapra > Antilocapra americana. The sequence continues at coordinate 5,068,115 of ML661893.1, forward strand.
AAGGAAACTGCAAAGTGGATTTTCCTTCAGGGCATCCCAAGGCAAGGCCCCTCCTGGTATTTTTCTTGGGAAGTTCTGTTTATGCTCTGAACATTAGCTGTCTCAGTAGGTCAGTCCCAGTTAGAAATAATTCATCCTGAGATAATTCCTTCACACCTTATTTCCCCCAGGGGATTGAGGAAGGCAGATTCCCTTCCCTGGGGACAAAGGAGGAATAAGGGACATTTAAATAGATTACTACACCTTCTACTCCTTACTGGGGAGTTTACCAAGAGTTCTCTGGGGGTCATGGCAAGGCCACCACCAGAAGGGCTCGTACTTGGGTCACCTTTCCACATCCCTGCTAGACTTAGTCCTCTTTCCTCTCTCCAAACTGTCTCTGTCCTCTTTCCTCTTTCCTCATAAGAACCGAAATAGGTTAATAGACTAAAACAGTTTCAAGCTTAAGCCCTTCTCTCTGGCTTCTACATAGTTGCACCTAATAAGAGAAATGTAACCTTTCTACTTAGATTGATGTACTTATCCAAAGTATGCTGGAGACATTCAAATGGTAAACATACTAATGTTAAATTAGTATGAGCTTAATATTAAAGTTGTTGATGATAGGCAGAAAACAAGATTGTATAGAATAATATGTGACGTATGGGTGTGTTTCTTGGGTATAAAAACTGTAAACCAACAACAATAAAGAGAGAGACTACTCCATCACCACATCAACTCAGCTCAGTTCTTCCGCTGATGCCACTCATCCCTCAAGACCCCCAGACTCCCCGAGGCTGGACCCCAGCAGTGTGTGATATGATTTCCACCACCATTCCTTTGCAAAATTACCAAAGTCTACTATGCCCACAAAGTCTTGAATATTCTTCCCATCTTATCAGGTACCTCTAGACTGAACAGTGTGCTTGACTCTGGAGACTAAAAGAAACAGTCCTAACCTTGAAGAGTTCAGCCTAGTGGAAGGGATCAGAAAAATTAAAAATTAGATTTCACAGTTTAATGTTCTATAATAGAAGGATGCCCAGGTGCAGGATTTGAATATGTAAGTGAACATCTCCTCCTGCCTAGCAGAGCACCATTATTCTAGCCATGTATACACAGGGGCAGCCATAGCAGGATGACCACATGTACATGGTACATAGCACTGAAAGGTCATCTTTAATAACTGTTATTGGGAAGTACACTACTAGGATTCCCAATGCTTAAAGCAATTTCCTTATTGGGTTCCAGAGTGCCTTTTGATTTCTCGAAAAAGTCCTTTATTCAAAAATATGATTGTCTAGAGCAGATAAAGAAATCAAAGGAATACAGATTGGAAAAGAAGAAGTAAAACTCTCTCTGTTTGCAGATGACATGATCCTCTATATTGAAAACCCTAAAGACTCTACGAGAAAATTACTAGAGCTAATCAGTGAATATAGCAAAGTTTCAGGATACAAAATCAACACACAGAAATCCCTGGCATTCCTATACACTAACAGTGAGAAATCAGAAAGAGAAATTAAGGAAACAATTCCATTCACCATCGAAACAAAAAGAATAAAATACTTAGGAGTATTTCTACCTAAAGAATCAAAAGACTTGTATATAGAAAACTATAGAACACTGATGAAAGAAATCAAGGAGGACACAAACAGATGGAGAAATGTACCGTGTTCATGGATTGGAAGAATCAATATAGTGAAAATGAGTATACTACCTAAAGCAATCTATAGTCAATGCAATTCCTATCAAGCTACCAGAGGTCTTCTTCAAAGAATTAGAACAAATAATTTCTCAATTTGTATGGAAATACAAAAAACCTCGTATAGCCAAAGCAATCTTGAGAAAGAAGAATGGAACTGGAGGAATCAACCTACCTGACTTTAGGCTATACTACAAATCCACAGTCATTAAGACAGTATGGTACTGGCACAAAGACAGAAACATAGATCAATGGAACAGAATAGAAAGCCCAGAGATAAATCCACACATCTATGGACACCTAATCTTTGACAAAGGAGCCAAGAATATACAATGGAGAAAAGACAACCTCTTTAACAAGTGGTGCTGGGAAAACTGGACAGCCACTTGTAAAAGAATGAAACTAGATCACTTTCTAACACCATACACAAAGATAAACTCAAAATGGATCAAAGATCTAAGCATAAGACCAGAAACTATAAAACTCCTAGAGGATAACATAGGCAAAACACTCTCTGCTATAATCCAAAGCGGGATACTCCATGACCCACCTCCCAGAACATTGGAAATAAAAACACGAATAAACAAATGGGACCTAATTAAAATTAAAAGCTTTTGCACAACAAAGGAAACTATAAGCAAGGTGAAAAGACAGCCTTCAGAATGGGAGAAAATAATAGCCAATGAAGCAACAGACAAACAATTAATCTCAAAAATATACAAGCAACTCCTGCAGCTCCATTCTAGAAAAATAAACAACCCAATTAAAAAGTGGGCCAAAGAACTTAACAGACATTTCTCCAAAGAAGATATAAAAATGGCTAACAAACACATGAAAAGATGCTCAACATCACTCATTATCAGAGAAATGCAAATCAAAACCACAATGAGATATCACTTTACACCACTCAGAATGGCTGCAATCCAAAAATCTACAAGTAATAAATGCTGGAGAGGATGTGGAGAAAAGGGAACTCTCTTACACTGTTGGTGGGAATGCAAGCTAGTACAGCCACTATGGAAAACAGTGTGGAGATTCCTTAAAAAACTGCAAATAGACCTGCCATATGACCCAGCAATCCCACTGCTGGGCATATACACCGAGGAAACCAGAATTGAAAGAGCCACGTGCACCCCAATGTTCATCGCTGCATTGTTTACAATAGCTAAGACATGGAAACAACCTAGATGCCCATCAACTGATGAATGGATAAGAAAGCTGTGGTATATATACACAATGGAATATTACTCAGCATTAAAAAAAAATTCATTTGAAGCAATTCTACTCAGATGGACGAAACTGGAGCCCATTATCCAGAGTGAAGTAAGCCAGAAGCAAAAACAACAATACAGTATATTAACACATATATATGGAATTTAGAAAGACAGTAATGAGAACCCAACATGGGAGACAACAAAAGGAACGCAGATGTATAGAATAGACTTGTGGACTTTGTGGATGAGGGTAAGGGTGGGATGATATGGGAGAAGGGCATTGAAGCATGTTAATTGTCATGTGTCTAATCAATCGCCAGCCCAGGATTGATGCTCGGGACTGGTGCAGCGAGATTTCCCGGGGGGGAGGGAGGAGGGAGGGGGGGCCCGGAGGGGAAGCATATGTAAACCCATGGTGATATCATGACAATGTATGGCAAAAACAATAATAAAAAAAAATAAATAAATAAAGGTGGCACTGACTTCTGCAAAAAAAAAAAAAATATGATTGTCTAGAAAGTTGCTAAGAGCATAAATTTTAAAAAGTTCTATTACAAAGAAAAATACATGCAACCTTGTATAGTGACACATGGTAACCAGACTTACTACAATGATCATTTTGCAACATATAAAATGTCAAATCACTAAGTTCTACAGCTGAAACCAATATAATGTTGTATGCCAATTATACTTCAGTAGAAAAAAAAATCATCTTGATAGATTTTTCCTTTATTACCCCAACGGTAAATACTTATCACTTGCCTTTCATGTGTTGAATACAGAAAGGCTCTATAGAGGATTTATGACATTATTTTCTTGCTACTCTGGTAAATGATTAAAAGAAGTAGGAATTTTGAGTTTGCAGAAATGCGTGTTTAAGAAATAGACTCACAGATACAGAAAACAAACTTATGGTTACCAAAGAGGATAGCAGGGTGGAGAGGGGAGAAATAAATTAGGAGTTTGGGATTAAATATATACAAATATCTACACACTACTATATGTAAAATAAACAACAAACTACTATATGGCACAGGGAACTATACTCAATATCTTGCAAAATGGAAAAGAATCTGAAAGAGAATTAATATTTGAATGTATAACTGAATCACTTTGCTGTGCACCTAAAACTAACACAGTACTGTAATTTAACTGTCCTTCAATTTAAAAAGAAAAGAGTGTTTAGATTGAGCCTGATAGCTGTCTTCAAAAGTCTATATTTGAAGTACATTATTTCCAATCTTAAAACCCTTCTCGAACTCATGTCTACTTTCAGGAACAGCCCCTATTTCCTACTCTCTTTAGAGCAAAAGTTCTTCAAATATGTGTCATTCTCTTTGTTTCCATTTTCTCACATTCTCTTCTCTTTCTAACTTACTTTGAATGGAATATATAATCCCTTCTACCAGCACCTAACACATAATAAATCTGCATATGTATTTGGTGAATGAAAAAGTACATCGGTTATAAAACTTCAATATACTAAGGAAGTGGTGAGGTTGAGGCACTTCCCCATATGGTTCACTCCACATGAACTGATATGCTGAGTGTCAGCTAAAGGACAGGTTTTTGTTTGTTTGTTTGTTTTGTCTAAGTTTTGTTTCATATTGGAGTATAGTTGATTTAAAATGCTGTTATACTTTCAGATGTACAGCAAAGTGATTCAGTTATACATACGCATGCTTGTGTGCTAAGTCATTTCAGTCACGTCCAACACTTTGCAACCCTGCAGACTGTAACCTGCCAGGCTATGCTATCCATGAGGTTCTCCAGGCAAGAATACTGGAGTTGGTTGCCATGCTCTCCTCCAGGGGATCTTCCCGACCTAGAGATCAAACCTGGGTCTTTTAGGTCTCCTGCATTGGCAGGCAGGTTCTTTACCACTAGTGCTACCTGGGAAGCCCCAGTTATAAATATACATGCATCTATTCTCTTTTCAGATTCTTTTCCCTTATGGGTTATTATAGAACATTGAGTAGAATTCCTCATGCTGTACAGTAGGTTCTCATTAGTTACTTATTTTATATATGGTAGTATATATCTGTTAATCCCAAACTTCTAAGCTATCCCTCGCCCTACATTTTCTCTTTGGTAATAGGTTTATTTTCTAAGTGTGAGTAAGTGTGTGTGTAAGTTTTCTAAGTGTGTAAGTGTGTGAGGACAGACTTTTTTTTAAAGAAACTTTGGGAACATCTCATGATGGGTGAATAAGACATAGATAAATTTTGTGTGGCAGAGTAAGTAAGAGTATAACTTTGAGTTGGAAGATAAGTAAGATTTTAGACATCATTATTAGAATTTAATTCATGGAGTGAGTGAAAGGTAACAGTCAGGATTAACTGCAATAGCATTCCAGGTAATTCCCTTTAAAAAGCACAAAGGCAAAATGGAACCACCCTGAGGAAGAAAAACTTGAAGCAATACCAAATGAGAATAGTTGACAGACTGGGTTGTCTCACAAAAGAGGACATTCAAAGTGAACAATAGTCATTATTAATAAACATTTGGAGGATCATGATGTGATAAAACAGAACTGACCTGAGGTCAAGCAGTAGGACAAATAGACGGAAATTCCAGAAGAGGTTTCAACTCCATAGAAGAAACTGCCAATTCCTATCTGTCACCTGAAGTGTTTAAACATTGGCACATGCTCCCTGGCAGACATGTGAGATTTAAACATCAGACAAAGAGTTGGAACAGATAATCCTTGTCCTCCTCAATCCCTTGGAGAACATGGTTATGCTAGAGAACAGTGACAAACCCTGGAAAGTCATGTTGAGATAGCTAGCTGACATTTGCTTTGCCCTACAACTGTATTGTTAAAAAACAGCATTCAGCTTCCTTACATTTAACTATGAGACTTCCATGATGTGGATATGATGATGATGTTAAAACAACTAGTTGATTGGCATACTGAGGAATATGTTAGCTCTGTACCCTGTTGACACACACACAACAAGGGTGCATCCCCACTGCCTTCAACATTCTTTGACTGCAAAAAAAAAAGAAACCCAAGAAAGAGAAGAGTATTTTAACTCCAGTTAGATTCTTAATGGTATCAAATAAAGACCTACTTCAGTGAGACCAAAGTAACTTGAGGAATAGCTCCGGGTGGATTTTCCTTGGCTACAGGATGAGCCTTTACAAAGTCATGAAACATTAGGCAATAGCAGAGATAAGAGGGGAAGGCTGCCATCTACTGCCCACCACAGTGAACAAAGGTGTGCGTCTGTGAGGGGCAAGTAGGTATTGTAGAGAGAGAAGACCACATTAGATAAAAAATCCAGTATGGTATCTAAGCAAGAACAGACAGAAGATAATAGGGACCAGAAACTTACCAACAGTGGTTTCTGGGCAATGCTTTCTGACAAGAGTGATACTACATTGTGATAGGGGAAAGCGGTAGTTTCAATAATTAAAATGAATTGATTATCCCAAATCTATGCTAAAAAAAGATTGAATCTTGACACCTATATACATCTTCTATAAAAATTAATTACAGTGGATTGTAGAACTTCTTGAATTATATAGAATATCTTAATAATTTTGTAGCAGGCTAAATTTTCTTAAACAGGAGACTCTCCCCCCCAAAAAAGAACACTAATGATAAAGGAAAAGATTGCTAAGTTGGAACCTGCTAATATTAAGGACTTCTGTTCATCAAAAGATATCACTGAAAAGATGAAAATGTAAGCCACTCAATAGAAGAACGTATTTGTAATACATAGATCAAAAGGAAACTGAAGCTGGAGAAGTAAAGAAACTTGATCAGTTGTCAGTGGCAATATTAAATCAGGAACCCAGGCCTCCTAAAGCTTAAGCTAGTGCTCTAACCATGTCACTAAACTCAAATGCTCAAGTAACTGTTTCAAAGTGAAAAGTGGTGGAACATAAAAAAGAGCATTAGAAAGAACAAACAAGAGATTTGAAGTCAGATGTCATATACGTTGTGTGTGTGCTCAGTCGCTCAGGGTCCTACTCTTTGCAACCCCATAGACTGTCGCCTGCCAGGCTCCTCTGTCCATATAGCAAGCATACTGGAGTGGGTTTCCATTTCCTCCTCCAAGGGATCTTCCCAACCCAGGGATCAAACCCATATTTCCTGCATTGCAGGTAGATGCTTTACCACTGAACCACTGGGGAAGTTCCAGATATACATTATATAAATATATATATGTATACACACACATATAGAATATAAACGTATAGACACATACACATGAGTATATATATCAGTTCAGTTACTCAGTCGTGTTTGACTCTTTGCAACCCCATGGACTGAAGCATGCCAGGCCTCCCTGTCCATCACCAACTCCCAGAGCTTGCTCAAACCCATGTCCATCAAGTTGGTGATGCCATCCAACCATCTCATCCTCTGTCCTCCCCTTCTCCTCCTGCCTTCAATCTTTCCCAGCATCAGGGTCTTTCCCAAGGAGTCAGTTCTTTGCATCAGGTGGCCAAAGTATCGGAGCTTCAGCTTCAGCATCAGTCCTTCCAATGAGTATTCAGGATTGATTTCCTTTAGGGTTGACTGGTTTGATCTCCCTGCAGTCCAAGGAACTCTCAAGAGTCTTCTCCAATACCACAGTTCAGAAGCATCAATTCTTTGGTGCTCAGCCTTCCTTACGGTCCAATTCTCACATCCATACCTGACTACATGAAATATGTGCATGTCAGTATTTGTTCTCTGTGATCAGAAACATGACAATTGAAATCTTTGTGCCTTGGTTTCCTTACTTGTAAAATGGAAATAATAATGCTATAAGGTCTTTAAATGATGGAAATAAAGTACCACAGTGCCTGGCATAAAGTTTTGAAATTTTTTAGCCACAATGATGATAATTATAGTAATGATGATGATCTATTTTTTTAAAGTATTATTAAGTAATAGGTTTATGAACTTCTATGAGGGATTAAAGAGGAGGGGGAATCATAACTAATTGAATCAAGGACCATAAATATTTAAGGCAAGCTTTAGAGGATGGGTACATTTAATTTTTTTTTATTAGTTTTGCCATACAATGACATGATATCATCATGGGTTTACATATGCTCCCCCTCCAGAACCCCCTTCCCTCCTCCCTCCCCCCAGGAAATCTCGTTGCACCAGCCCCGAGCATCAATCCTGGGCTGGTGATTGATTAGACATATGATAATTAACATGTTTCAATGCCATTCTCCCATATCATCCCACCCTTGCCCTCATTCACAGAGTCCATCTGCATTCCTTTTGCTGTCTCGCATGCTGGGTTCTCGTTACTGTCTTTCTAAATTCCATATATATGCATTAGTATACTGTATTGTCGTTTTTTCCTTCTGGCTTACTTCACTCTGGATAATGGGCTCCAGTTTCGTCCATCTGAGTAGAATTGCTTCAAATGAATTTTTTTTTAATGCTGAGTAATATTCCATTGTGTATATATACCACAGCTTTCTTATCCATTCGTCAGTTGATGGGCATCTAGGTTGCTTCCATGTCCTGGCTATTGTAAACAATGCAGCGATGAACATTGGGGTGCACGTGGCTCTTTCAATTCTGGTTTCCTCGGTGTATATGCCCAGCAGTGGGATTGCTGGGTCATATGGCAGGTCTATTTGCAGTTTTTTAAGGAATCTCCACACTGTTTTCCATAGTGGCTGTACTAGCTTGCATTCCCACCAACAGTGTAAGAGAGTTCCCTTTTCTCCACATCCTCTCCAGCATTTATTACTTGTAGATTTTTGGATTGCAGCCATTCTGAGTGGTGTAAAGTGATATCTCATTGTGGTTTTGATTTGCATTTCTCTGATAATGAGTGATGTTGAGCATCTTTTCATGTGTTTGTTAGCCATTTTTATATCTTCTTTGGAGAAATGTCTGTTAAGTTCTTTGGCCCACTCTTTAATTGGGTTGTTTATTTTTCTAGAATGGAGCTGCAGGAGTTGCTTGTATATTTTTGAGATTAATTGTTTGTCCATTGCTTCATTGGCTATTATTTTCTCCCATTCTGAAGGCTGTCTTTTCACCTTGCTTATAGTTTCCTTTGTTGTGCAGAAGCTTTTCATTTTAATTAGGTCCTATTTGTTTATTCGTGCTTTTATTTCCAATATTCTGGGAGGTGGGTCATGTAGGATCCCGCTTTGGTTTATGTCAGAGAGTGTTTTGCCAATGTTATCCTCTAGGAGTTTTATAGTTTCTGGTCTTATGCTTAGATCTTTGATCCATTTTGAGTTTATCTTTGCGTATGGTGTTAGAAAGTATAATTACCTTAAATGTAAACGGGTTGAATGCCCCAACCAAAAGACAAAGATTGGCCGATTGGATATAGAAACAAGACCCCTATATATGTTGTCTACAAGAGACCCACCTCAAACCTAGGGACACATATAGACTGAAAGTTAAAGGCTGGAAAAAGATATTCCATGCAAATAAAGACCAAAAGAAAGCAGGAGTGGCAATACATTTAAAATCATTGGTATCTTTTAAGAGAGTAGGCAGTATAAGGAAAAGAAGGGATCATTTAAGAAAAATCAGAAAGGTCCATGAATAATGAAAAATAAGATTTAAGAGTTAAGATGCAACTAAGTCAAAGAAGTCTTCAAATGTCAGGTTAAATATATGAGGCTCAGTCTCTCCAACTTCTGTAATTTTTATACCAGTCAAACCTTGAGAACAGGATGTGAAAATCAACAGGTGCTCAACTAATATCCCTATTCCAGCCAATCCTATCAGCACCCATTACAACAGTTCTCTTAAGATTTGTCATCATTCTTTATTCAGGTGAATAATTAGCCCTTGACGCAAAGGACAGTAGGTCATAATACATTTGATTGAGTTCCTGATAATATACTGATGGATATGTACACAGAGAGGTAAAGTGAAGGAGGGATTTACACAAGGCTAGGCCATGCAAACACATTAAATATGACTAATGGTCTAGAACAGTAGCAGAAGGGTTCCAACCAGTGCTCATCCTTTCCTCTAGGGCACATAGTATTTATTCTGTCAAAACTTTGATCATAAGAAGCCTAATTGTTTTACCATTATCCCAGTCCATGGAAGGAAGAGTGATATTATTACCAGCTAGCAATTATTATTCCAAGGGAAATGAAATAATATTTTTGCACAATATTTATTTTTCTAGGTTTATTTTTACTCAAAACAAATATATTATGAAACGCATTTTTATAGTTAAAGAAAATAATTTTCCCAGAGTTCTATCACAGTTGAAACAGCAGCATTGTAATTAGAGCCAGGTTTGTCTCTTCATGTCCTCTTTAATTTGTGCCTCCAAAGAGCCATCTCCTATCATAATTTAGGGCAGTTTCTAACTAGAATTTTATCCAGATTCTATAGTGAACAAGAAAACAAGATTGAATGGAGTCCATGGGATTTCATTGTAGTGAAATGTTTTTCAAATTGCAAGTTAGGACTGGTGAACTATGAGATAGGAGAGAACAAAATGTACCAAGAATCATTGTGTATCATAAGATTATATTTTATTTCTTAACAGTCTTACTTGTCTATGACATACATATGTGTGTATGTATATACTAGGCCATAACACAAAATCTATGTTTTACTTTGGGTCCAGGGTCAAAATGTCTAATAATCACTGTTTTGGAAAGAGCCTGGGCTTTGGCATCAGATGGGTCTAAATCTGAATATTTTACTACTGCTATTATTATCTAAAGAGTTTCTGTCCCAAGTCAATTCTCTCTCTTCAGACTACTTGTGAAACCAAAGAAAAATTCCTTTTCTATTAAAATTCAAATATTAACAGCCCCAACCCTTTATGGTGGCTATTGGAAACTTCTTATTGACAACAAAACTAATATTTAAATTATGATTTGAGATGAACAAAACTTTACTTATTCAGCTGATATTTATAAATGCTTAGCCTAAACTCCATGAGAGCAGAAATCATATGGATTTCCCTTGCACTCAAGCCAGACTTTTTAAATAGTAAGGCTCTATGAATATTCCATTATAATAATGGTTGCACAAATAAAAGACTAAAGAAGCCAGTGAAAGACTACTCTATTGCAGGCACTGGAGTAAAGTCATAAAACTGAATCTTTAAGAAAACCAGTTATATACATGTACTACTTATGTTTTCAGTAAATATTTATTTAGAACCTACTCTTTTCCAGGTACTTTGCTGGCCTCTACAGTAAACAAAACAAAATTTGTTCCCTAAAAGTGAAGATATATTACATAATAATCATAAAGACAACTATTGAGTGGAAGTCAAGTGCTATGCAGGGTATCAGGAGATAATTAAATAATAAAACTTAATATAGATACAGAAGAGAATTAGGGAATGCTCAGAAAAGCAGCTCCATGAGAAAATGTAGCCTGAATCTGAAGGTTAAAAGCTAGATGCTCCCCCATGCTGCCCCCCTTCAAGAGGGAACAGAGAAAAGACCAATGTAGATGAACAGACTGAACTAGCAGGAAATTGATGGGGAATAAACTAAGAGACGTTAAAAGGAGCCAAGTCATTTAAATCAACCCTTCCTAAGGATGTTGAACCATGGGAAACTGGAGAGCTGCATGATCACATGTATACTCTATAAAGATCACTGAATTATCCTATGGAGGGTAGCTTTGAAGATGAAATAACAGTAGACGTTGTTGGGAAACTACCTGAAAGAAATTTCAGAATGTCAAGTGGAAATGATTACATCATCTTAGATATGACCGTGTAAGAGAATGAAAAGTGTCCAGACTTGAGGCTATTTTGAACACAAAGTCAAGAAGAGACCTTGGTGATGAATTAAGAGTGGAAGAGGGCACACGGTGAGGGTGAGGAAGGTGACGAGTGTCTGCGGTTGATGATTAAACCAGTAGCATAGCATTAGATTTAAGTGTCGATAGGATGTTCAAAATTGTCAGGAAGGCACTTAATATCTGGTATGAAGATGAGAGGAGAGATCTAGAAAAGAGATATGTATATGAGATATAATTGCAATTTTACATATGCAATTTAAATAATGTAGATAAATGTGCTCACCTCAGTTCAGTTCAGTTCAGTCACTCAGTCTTGCCTGACTCGTTGCAAACCCAAGGACTGCCGCGTGCCAGGCTTCCCTGTTCATCACCAATTCCAGAGCTTACTCAAACTCATGTCCATTGAGTCAGTGATGCCATCCAGCCATCTCATCCTCTGTCGTCCCTTTCTCCTCCCACCTTCAATCTTTCCCAGCATCAGGGTCTTTTGAAATGAGTCAGTTCTTCACATCAGGTGGCCAAAGTATTGGAGTTTCAGCTTCAGCATCAGTCTTTCCAACAAATATTTAGGACAGATTTCCTTTAGGATAGACTTATTGGATCTCCTTGCAGTCCAAGGGACTCTCAAGAGTCTTCTCCAACACCACAGTTCAAAAGCATCAGTTCTTCGGTGCTCAGCTTTCTTTATAATCCAACTCTCACATCCATACATGACTACTGAAAAAACCATAGCTTTGACTAGATGGACCTTTGTTGGCAAAGTAATGTGTCTGCTTTTTAATATGCTGTCTGGATTGATCATAGTTTTCCTTTCAAGGAGCAAGCATCTTTTAATTTCATGGCTGTAATCACCATCTGCAGTGATTTTGGAGCCCCCAAAATAAAGTCTCTCAATGTTTCCTTTGCTTCCCATATATTTGCCATGAAGTAATTGGGCTGGATGCCATGATCTTAGTTTTCTGAATGTTGAGATTTAAGCCAACTTTCTCACTCTCCTCTTTCACTTTCATCAAGAGGCTTTTTAGTTCTTTGCTTTCTGCCATAAGTGTGGTGTCATCTGCATATCTGAGGTCATTGATATTTCTCCCAGCAATCTTGATTCCAGCTTGTGCTTCATCCAGTCCAGCATTTTGCAGGATGTACTCTGCATACAAGTTAAATAAGCAGGGTGACAATATACAGCCTTGATGTACTCCTTTCCCAATTTGGAACCAGTCCATTGTTCCATGTCCAGTTCTAACTGTTGCTTCTTGACTTGCATACAGTTTTCTCAGGAGGCAGGTCAGGTGGTCTGGTATTCCCATCTCTTGAAGCATTTTGCACAGTTTGTGTGATCTACATAGTCAAAGGCTTTGGTGTAGTCAATAAAGCAGAAATAGATGCTTTTCTGGAACTCTCTTGCTTTCTCATTGATCCAAAGGATGTTGGCAATTTGATCTTGGTTACTCTGCCTTTTCTAAATCCAGATTGAACATCTGGAAGTTCATGGTTCACATACTGTTGGAGCCTCGCTTGGAGAATTTTGAGCATTACTTTGCTTGTGAGATGTGAGCGTGTGAGATGAATGCAACTGTGCAGTAGTTTGAACATTCTTTGGCATTGCCTTTCTTTGGGACTGGAATGAAAACTGACCTTTTCCAGTCCTGTGGCCACTGCTGAGTTTTCCAAATTTTCTGGTATATTAAGTGGAGCACTTTCATGGCATCATCTTTTAGGATTTGAAATGGCTCAGTTGGAATTCCATCACCCCCACTAGCTTTGTTCATAGTGATGCTTCCTAAGGCCCACTTGACTTCACATTGCAGGATGTCTGGCACTAGGTGAGTGATCACACCCATCATGGTTATCTGGGTCATGAAGATCTTTTTTGTATAGTTCTTCTGTGTATACTTGCCATCTCTTCTTAATACCTTCTGCTTTCTCTTGCCACCCCTGCTTAATATTTTCTTTTTCTCCATATCCTTTAGTATAATCCGATACACTTTATAATTATTTGATTACTTTTTTATTGCCTATCTCTCCTGAACTAAAATGTCATGGAAGCTTCATGAATACAGTGTCCATCCCCATGGATTAGTACAGTTCTTTGTTTTATTTTGAATCAGTTAACATATGCCAAGACCTGGGAGGGTCTAAGATTTCACCCTGGTTGGAAGCTGACACGTTATTCTGCCACAGTTAAAGGCAGTCTGACAGAAGACACAGACTCCTGACTCAGAGAAAAGAGATATAATTACTCAATAGCAATAGCCAGAGTCCCAGCATTTGCTCTGGTTCCCCAGGCCCAGCCTCCATAGCATGACATGAAGAGGACCATGGAGACATACAGAGAAATTACAGTGTGTTACAAGGGAAGGATGCCAAGCTTTTAAAAATCCCTCATTTTTTTCAAGGGCACTATGCCCGGGAATTCCCTAGTGGTCCAACAGTTAGGACCTGGTGCTTTCACTGCCATGGCCCAGGTTCAATCCCTGGTTGGGGAACTAAGATACCAAGCCATGTGATACAGATACAAGAAAAGCATTTTATCTACCTAAACTTTGCCCTAGTGAGAGATACTATCTTGTTATACCCAATGACAAACAAACCTCCCCTTTACTCCAGAGAGAGAGACTACTCTACATTCCAAGGCTATTTCCTGTACAAACACTCTTAAAATGATTGTTTGAAACAAATGCAGTCAATGTCTTTACCCATAAGACATGCAGAAAGATGAGAAAGAATTGAGAATTATCTCCCCAAACCACACATGGTAGACACAAGGTGTATTTTGGAACGAAAGATCAGTTATTTGAGGTAGGTACTGTTACTATTTCCATCTCCAGGTGAACTACTTGTCGAAAGACAAAGCTGGTAAGAGTCTCTTGTGAGCCCACTCTACCCTGGAGTACACACATACCTTAGGAAAGAGAGTCCTCCCTACCTCCAACCTGGCCCTCTGTCAGCTAGTGTAGGTTTTGTGAATGGGTGGCAGAAAAAGACAGAAAAGAGAGAAAGAATTTTAAAAGCTGAAGAAAAAGAAGCAAGAATGGAGAGAGTTTTTTAGATATTCACACCTCTTCATACACCCAGAATTACAGAGGACAAGAACTTTTGAGTTCACCTGACAGATGAGAAAACCAGGATTTGACTATGGGCTTTCTCTCCATAGTCAGAGGAAGTTAGGGCAAGAACCAAATAACCACTAGTAATCTCTTCCTGACAGTCTTTACCATACACATTTCAGGCCTAGGGCATTCCTCTCTTACACCTTTCTTACACTGCTGGTGTGCCACAAACCTGGAGGACAGGCTATGCTGCAGAGTCAATCAATAACCAAGGAGATCTGGGACACAGAGCAGGAGGTGGAGACTGGGAGCCCACGCCGCCTATATGACCCTTCCAGGCCCAGGGTTCCAGAGCAAAGTGGTAAGTTCGGTGCAGTTTTCGACTCAGCTCTGGAACTAGCACTTCAGCCATGAAGGCGGCAAGCATCTTTCTCCTCACTGCCTTGGTCCTGATGAGTTTATCTGGTAGGTGTCTGTGTGTATTTTTCTGATTTGAGTAAAATCAGACCTGTTTTTGACCTGTTGCTTTATTGAGCTCATTACTTTCAAGACTTAGAGTCTACTCTTGGAAAGATCTTTTGGTTCTAAGAAGATGAAATAAGGTCAGTGGATGAGAACTATATATAGAAAGAGGGATTTTAACATAACACAGGAAAACAATTTTACTAGTGCTCAGACATGAAATGTTTTTTTCCTCAGGTAATGAAGCTGACTCTTCATCAGAGATATGGTAGAAAAATGAAGGGATTATTTTAACATCAAGTATCCTTCTAAAGCTATACATGTTTAAGGCCAATTTACAAATTTTATGTTCTCATGGAATTGCAGAAATAGGTAACAATGGTTTCCAATAATTCAGTGTACAGGGCAGAGTTTAAGAATTTTACTTTTGGCCTATGGAATACTTTTAGAAAAAATATTCTTCTTGAATAGATGGTATGTGTATATCTTCAAACTGTCTTGATAATGCTGAGAGACGCTCTCAACCCCCAGCATCAGCATCAGCTTCCTTTTTGTCTTTGGAAATGGTTAACATGTTAAACTTTTTATCAGATCTAGCAAAGAAACCAAATCAACACTTTATGAAGATAGGAACAATGCTGTTTGTTTGCTAAATATTTATGGGAGCGATGGTCCCTTTTCCATTTCTCATGCATATCAATTAATACAGATAGATGCCTATGTGGCGATCACCTGCTCATTAAATCTTAGACTCAACTAGATTCTAAAATCCAGTGGGACTCTCACCACATCAGGTTCTGACCATTCCAGAGAACTTCTTTTCCAAGCCCACGAGTGTCTTATGACTTTTCAAAACATTTAGCTTGGGAGAACTACCTCCTTACTGAGTTGACCTCAGAAATTGTTAATAACAAAATCAAATCTGACCAACATTTCTTCCTTTAGATACTATCAGACTAGCCCCCTTCCCTGCAACATCTAGGGAGAACTATTTCCTTACCTAGCTGACCTCAGAGATTTCTAGTAACAAAATCAAACCTGACCAACATTTCTTCCTTTAGAAAAAGTGACTAATACTATCAAATTAGTCCCTCTTCCCTGCAATGAGCTCACCTGAGGCCACCATCTCCTACATAAACATGATGTCATCAAGACTATTTTCTGGAGAAGGCAGTGTGACAATTTTAAGTATCTACCTGTAAATTCAAAAAACGTGAATTAAACTAATAGCACAACACAATGGAGGAAAAGAGGTCTTTGGGAACCAAAGTTTGAGTTGTCAGAAGATTCCACTTTTTTAGCATCATTTACAAAAAAAGACCTATGTGTAAATATAAGAGTTAGTTTTGCATCACAAGACCTGGTTATTGCTAGTGTTAACTGTTTTACTGGTTATAGAAACTCTCCATATCTTTATCTATGAACTTGAGATAGATACTTACATTTCCTACATCAATAAACAAATTGCTAACTAGAATGTCAGTGAGCATTCAGAAGGTATTTGCTCTGTGCCTGAGATATCTGAAGCAGTAAGTACATCATTTTTATTTTCAAGGAAATAAGTCAACTTGTCTTAAATATACAAAACTTTTGTCTTAATCAAATTTTTGCTTAATTTTTTTGAGGTTTAAGAAGGCAGGCTGTGAGTGAACAGCAGTGAGATGTCCTTGAGGAAAAAAGATGTATATAAGAAGGGCTAGGTGGTGAAAGAGGCCAGCAGAGAAGATATGGACTTAAATGGAAGCAGAAATTTCTGAATGAGAATGCATCTGTCCGCTCCCATTCCAAGACTCAATTTTACATGTTTGATTTATGTTTTCCAGGTAACAGTGGAGCTAACACCCTGGAAAGAGAGGTAAAGACAATTTTGTAATTTTTTTACCTCTTGGGCTAGACGTGTTTGTTCCAACCAAAGCATAGTCTAACTCGCTTCTCAATTTAGACTCAAGATAACACAAGGACTATGAACACTGGCAAGGCTTAACTTACTAAATGTGGGTAGTAATTATAGTTCCCTACAGGTGCTTATGTTGAAGGACAAATTCTCAGATACATGGGCAATTTCTGTATAGTCATATTATGTTTGCTGTAAAGGGGCTTTTATATATAGTAGGGTTATCTTGTAGGACAAGAATTTTAAGTGGAGACCAGAAGAAGTGTCCTCTTCTCATTACATTTATATATAGTGAGAAGGCCAATGACAAACCAAAAGTGCATGAGTAAATAAATTATTACATTTGTGATGTATTATAAAGAAGTTCTGATTCCATTAGCAACTTACCCTAGAGTTTCCCTGGTGGCTCAGTGATAAAGTATCCTCCTACCAGTGCAAGAAACATGGGTTCAATCCATGGTTGGGGAGGATCCCACATGCCACAGAGCAAAAAACATGTTTGCTAAAATCATTAGCAAATGAGTTTAGTGCTCTAGAGCCCAGGAATCACAACTACTGAGCCCTCAAGCTGCAACTACTGAAGCCCATGGGCCCCTGGACTCATGCTCTGTAACAGGAGAAGCCACTGCAATGAGAAGCCCACACACCGTAACTAGAGAGTAGCCCGTGCTCACTGCAACCAGAGAAAGTCTGTGCAGCAACAAAGACCCAGCGCAGCCAAAAATAAATATATAAATAAATAATAGAGTGAAGTGGTGAAGAGCTAAAGTTCAGGACCTAGATTGACAGGGTTTAAATCCAGGAACCAGTAAATATTAGGTGTGTGATCTGGGATGATTTACTCTCTTTGTGCTTCATTATCCTTACTAGGAGAAAAGTATGATAAAAAGTTCATAGGCTAGTTGTGAAGTTTAAATATAATAATACATAGCAAGCATTTAGGAGAGTGTCTGCCCTGTGAAAGTCTTTTCATAATTAATGGTAGAGAAAACAGGCTGTGCAAAAACTCCAAAGGTGGAAAGCACTGCATGTCTTTAAGTGACTTGGATAAGACCAGGGAAACAGGACTACTGTGTGCAAGCAAGAACATGCTTCAAGGTGTGGCTGACCTGAGAAAAGCTAGCACTTGTGGTGTAAACTTGAACACTGTCTCACTCACCTTATTGGAACCTCACCACACCATGATGAGACAGGTAGGAAAGAGGACAACATCATTCTTGTGTTGCGAATTAAGTGACTGTGGTTCAGAGACACCAAGAGATTTACCAATGTCACACAGCCTGTAAGTAGCAGAGGCATTACTTAAAACCAGGTTTTCTGAATGCAAATTTTGGATTCTTCCCTTTAGAACACATGGTATCATCCTCTCAATCCATTTTTAAGGTGATCAACTCAGGGAGATTTTAGAGACTTTGCTATAAATTCAAAGAATGAAAAATGATGGGAAATGACTCTGTTTCATTCCATTTATAGGCCAACTGTGCAAATGAAGTGAATGGATGTCCCAGGATCTATAACCCTGTCTGTGGGACAGATGGAGTTACTTATTCTAATGAATGCTTGTTATGTATGGAAAATAAGTGAGTACAAGCTTGAATTTCTTTTAAAATATATATTTTAAGCAAGATGTCTTCAGATTTTTACATATCTAAGACTCAATGAATATGCCAATAACATTAATTTCACCATGTGAAAAACAAAGTACCTACTTTTCCCCCAAAACATTCTTGATCTCTTTTTCTCCTTATTTTATATCTATAAAGATTATATATGTGTGTGTACATTATGATAGAAAATAGTAGACATTGTGTCAAGCATTGTGCAAGACATTTAATATTCACAATGACTCTATGAGGTAAATAATACTAAGTTTATTATGCCTGTGAGAAAATTGAGATTTAGTAGTTTAAATAATGCTCAGCAATGAGTGGCAGATCTGGTACAAAATCCTTGCTCTTTCCATGATAAAGTCAGGTACCAGCCTGAGTATGTGTGAGACACAGAAGAAAATCCTACAGGTTTTTGTCTCCCAGTTTACTTACGCTCAACGCTAACACAGTGTGGTCAGAGGTAGTGTAAGCAAAGTGCTCTGAGAGCACAAAATCAAAAAGAATTAATTATGCCTGCTAGGATTTTGAGGAGTTTGGAGGCTTTCTCTAGGACTAGAGAGAAGCATTCCAATATGAAGAAAAAAACTGAACAAAAGCCAGAAAATAAGTAATAATAAGGTGCAGTATAAAAGGTGTTTAAGAAATTAACAAGCAATGGAGGAGGGGAAGTGTTTGAATGCTTCTTTCAATTAATTTTTTAAAAAATCAGTTCTATGATAAAAACCCAAGCTTTTGTAGCAAACGAGATAGTATGGATTTTTTAAAGCTCACAATATACCCCAAATTCCATTATACTTAAAAAAACATTCTTTGCAATAGTAATCATTGTGTTTACTGAAGTCCTAAAATGTGCAAATGTGAATTATATAGATTAGGTTACCAAAAACATATTTTGGTAACACTTTTTTTTAATGGATGTGAGAACCAGCCTCAGTGGAGTTTCTGAACTGACTGTAGGTGGGTAGGTGATGGAAATCAGACTCACGAGCTCAGAGAAATAAATTTGCCACAGATGTTCTGTCTTTGCTACTGAACACTTTCTGCCAACCACTGTGCTAGTCTCCTCTGCTTTCCTTGTGGACACAACTAAGAGAAAACAGCACAAATAAGGTAGCTTCTTGTAACTTGTGACAAATGCCATTAAGTGGGTATTAGCAATGTGCTATAGGAATGAAGGAGAGAGACAGATTGCTTCTTACTGAAAGGGTCCAGAAAGGATTCACGAAAAGGAAGTCATTTAAACAGCAGTCTGTTTTCATAGCATCACAAAAGCCTTCCAGGTTAAATAAAGGTGTAGAATGGTCAAACAAAAGAGATTCCACAAGGAACCTAGAAAACTGTTATTTTGGAACTGATATGGTGTTAAGACTTTGATTTAGGCTCAAATGACAGCATGCACTTCCATCATTCCACTGCTCTAATTCATTGTATCATGAACCCTCTTTTTGATCTGCTTTAAATCATTTCAGAAAATTCTTGGTATTTAACAAGGATTTTGGAATTATGTTCCCAGGGAGAAATATTTAATATCCTAAAGTTTTAAGCTGAAAACATTAGATGCTCTGCTTTTTAAAAAAATCCCACATTAAAGACTTATAAAAAAAACTTGATACCACCTGTTAATTTTCTCATAGTCTATGTTATTGATGTTAAAGTCAAACATCATATTTCTGTCCAAGGGGAGGGGAAAGCAGTACAACAGCCTTGAGACTTGGGCAATTTCCAAGTGCCAAGATCAAACGGCCTAATATTTAGAATGAAACACTGGAAAAATATGAGCATAGGCCTGGGACACCCTGTTTCTTTAGACTTTAAAAATCTATCAGTCCTACCTGCTCTTTCTATTCTTTAAAAAATATGTGAATATTGGAGCAATATTTGAATGCCCAAAAATGTAATTTCTCTTCCTATATTTCTCTGATAAGAAAGCAGGAGAGAGAAATGTGGCTCTTTCAAAAGTGCCATTTTCTAAAAAATATTTTTAGTTGGAGGATAATTGTTTCACAATGTTTATACAACAGTGTGAATCAGCCATAAGTATACATATGTCTCCTCCCTCTTGAACTGCCCCCCCACCCGCCACCCCTCCAGGCTGTCACAGAGTACTGCGTGACACAGAGTCATGGCATCAGCACTTAAAACGTGGCTACCATAACCAAAAAGCTGGACTTTTAACATTATGAAACTGATTGAAATTTAAGCAGCTATATGAGACCGTGTCAGCTGTCATGAACAGCATAGCTATGGAAAATCAGTCAAGCCGTGGGCTCTGCCTAGATGCTAACTAAAGCAACTATCCTATGAGATAGGGATATGATTTCCTTTTGCAAAATCTCACAGATGGGAATCCCCAGAGTCCTAAGGCAAAGGTCCGAAAGTAGCCTGGGCACCTGCTAAACTGGAAATCTGGTGGCTACAACAATGACGTCAGCAAGAAAAGTAACAATGGATTAAAGGTTAATTCCTAGGCTTTTAATGATGCCCTGCTAGATCTGTCAACTCTATAAGGATGAACATTTTTCTCTTCTGTTGTATCCTCAATATAGATAGTAGTTCTCAATAAGTATTTGATGACTTAATAAGTGAATGAGTATATGAATAAGAGAAACAGAAATGGAAGGAAATTTCAAACCTCTCATCTTAAATAAAGCTGAATTTTTTCCTTGTTTTCCCCCCATAGTCACATTTTCTCAGCAAAGTTTAAACTTTTTTTTTTTTCCAATCTCTTCTACAGGGAACGTCAGACTCCTGTCCTCATTCAAAAATCTGGGCCTTGCTGAGAAACAAAGTTCTGAAATCCCATAAGTACACTACAATGTGTGGCTGGCCTGATTGCTGAATAAAATGCATCTAAATACATCCTGTTGCTCCCATATGCTTTTTCCTCAAAGGCATGTTTGATTATACCAAGAACAGAGGATGGAGGCAAGCTCAGAATAAATCAAGTTTTACAAAATACAGCAATCTTGTAATTTTGGACAAGGTTTCTTTCAGGATGCTTTTCCCTTCCCCATCCTCCTCACATTCTGAGGATTCTGTCCCAGGAAATTGTGACTGCAGACATTAAATGACAGGATGCAGTTGATCACAAATATCATAACGGGGACTAGATTAGCATTTTAAGAAACACTTGGAAAACTCTCAGGCCAGAAACATGTTGTCTCACACCATTCACTGACTGAAATAATTTCTTTAGGGTTCTTTGGAGTTTAACTTAGCACCTATTGTGCCTGGCACTGGTTAGGCACAGAGGCATACGATTCTGAAATGCTGCCTGTCCAGCGGAATCAGAGAAGGCAGTGGCAACCCACTCCAGTACTCTTGCCTGGAAATCCCATGGACAGAGGAGCCTGGTAGGCTGCAGTCCATGGGGTCGCTAGGAGTTGGACACGACTGAGTGACTTCACTATCACTTTTCACTTTCATGCATTGGAGAAGGAAATGGCAACCCACTCCAGTGTTCTTGCCTGGAGAATCCAGCGGACAGAGGAGCCTGGTGGGCTGCCGTCTATGGGGTCGCACAGAGTCGGACACAACAGAAGTGACTTAGCAGCAGCAGCAGCAGGGTAACAGAGTTTGGTCTTTAGATTTTTCATATATCTCTCAGTAGATTTGAGGTGAGGCACAACTTTCTCAAAGAGGCTCTGAATCATTGAGGAAACCAAAAGAGTTACATTTTATCAGCTGTGCAGTGGAGGAGCCTTTGCATTCAGCCTTCATTCTCCCCAAGCAAAGGCCATTCCCCACTGTTACTGAGGTGAGGGGCAGTGATATAGAGCTCCCCAGTTTCCCTGGCAACCTGAGGACTATATCTCTGGCTTGACTTGGAGATCTGCTTTTTTGGGTCTCACGGGTTTGCGCTGAGATGAACAAAGAGGAACTAAGACCTGATTCTGATTTAACTTTTGCCACCAAAGCACCCCCAAGAGATGATCTGCTGTGAAAAGAAGGGACTACAGACCTACAGACTACAGATGAAATGATGATGAGGCCTCTATGTAGTTCACTTTGCTTTACATATGAGCCAAAATAACCCTGTGTGGTTAACCTTACCTTGTGAGTAAACTTAGCAAAGTTAGATAACCTGACTAATACCACCACCAAATAAGGTGGCAAAATTAGGCTTTTAATTCAGGACAGACTCCAAATCTAATGCATTTTAGTCTAAACCACAATCACCCCAGGTAGACTATCCCTTCCTGATTTCTTCTATAGGAACTTTAGGTAACATGCACACATTAAATGGCCTATGTAGAAATAAGAAATGCCTCTAAAGGAAAAAGATATTATAATCACAAAAAGAGAGAAGGAAAAGTAGCTTGAATTCCTAAGTTCAGACAAGGAAGTAGCCCAGAATGGAGAAGTGGATAGAGGATGAAATGACCTTGAAATGCATCAGGTTCTCTGATAAATAGTGGAGAATTCATCACCCATTGAACCAAAAGTAGCCAATAAAATCTGTCCCACAGTTGCATGACACTTAAGGTTTAGGTTTATTTCTTGTGATATTCAGAATATACATGGCTTGAGGTTTAAATCTGACCACTAGGGGATGCTGTGGTCTACTAAGTGACTCAGCCAAACACAAACCTCACAGCTCACCAGGTTAAGTTATGGATGCAAGATGGCTTCCAGCATCTTTCCTGTGATGCTAGAGGACATTTGAAGGGCAATGCTAAGCTTAAGGAACTTTGCTTTAGTAAACAGATTTAAACATTGAGTGCTAGAAATTGTCCTGGTCTGGAGAGAAGAGATTTGGAGATTACAGGCAGAGGCAATACATAAACCTAGATTGTCTACCTTTAATGGTTCTGCTCACTTTCTGACTTATAAAAAAAAAAGTTTAGGCAACCCACATTTCTGCCTGGCCATATTTTTGAGGCCTCCAACCTAACTGTTGCTAGGCCAAGCTCTTGGGACACAAAACAAGACAAACAAGAAGAAACAGCTGCCCCTGGAAAGAAAGGAAGGGCAACTAATGGCATCTGAAAGCAAATTTATGAGTCACATGATTCAAGGATCTGAAACTGAGCAGGATCCTGGAGGGCCCTCCTGGGTAGGAATCCTTTCCCTGTCCCATATTTCTCATTTGCAGAAAAAGGGCTTCAGCCTCGGCCTTCCCTGAGTTCCAAATAGCACATTCAATTAGTAAGAGAATGCAGAAACAAAGGAAGAGTGATCACGAAACTATAAAGCAGTGACTAAAGCCGAGTCCTGGTTCCTCCTCAAGGGCTGTTGTTGCTGTTCAGTTGCTAAGTCGTGTCTGACTCTGTGACCCCATAGGACTGCAGCAAACCAGGCTTCCCTGTCCTTCACTATTTCCTGGAGCTTGCTCAAACTCATGTCCATTGACTTGGCCATGCTATCCAACCATCTCATCACCCATTTCTCCTCTTGTCCTCAACCTTTCCCAGCATCAAGGTCTTTTTCAAAGGATACACTTAATGATATCTTCGAGTTCTTCTGCAGGAACTAAGGCCCACCCCCAGGTGGGGGACGGTAACTTCAGGCTGAGCACAAAGTTTCCGGAACCACTCTGTTATCTCACCCACCAACCAATCAGAAGGGAATCACACACACTATAGCCTTCACTCCAGATTTTACCTATAAAAGTTTCTTCCTGAATGGCATCAGAGAGTTGGGGTTTTGGGGCATAAGCCACCTCATGCCTGTTGCTTGGTCCTCCGATAAGTCTCTGCTCCACACTCTGACATTTTGGTTGTTTGGCCTCACTGTGCAATGAGCACATAAACTTATGTTCAGTAACAAACTGATTTCTTACAAATGATTTTTTCCTGCCAATCTGGATTTGGAAAGGAAGGGACAAAATGAACCTACCTTCCTCTCTGGAGCAGGCACCACAGACAGAGACAGTGATGAGCCAGCTGACTTTGGTGTCTACAAATTGGCGCTTGCCATCTATCTACCTCAGCTACAGGTGCTGACCTTCAACATCCCCTGAAAGGAGTTCAGGGTGAAGATCAGAAATGAAGCACTCAGTTGCAAGGGTCGGGGAGGGCAGAACAGGTCTTTCAGATAGATAATTTCAGGAGCCCAGTTCTTGTATCTCTCCATATCTAGAAAAGCACTAAAATCCTTCATGGTAATGACTATTCCCTGTAACTAGCAAAGGCTTCACAAGACTAGTAGAATCCATCTGGAAAAACATGTGCTTGATTGCATGTATTCCCCCTTCACCAAAAATCACATATATACTGACCTTTCCCCCCCACTACCTCTTTGAAACAATTTTTCAGAGCTGTTTGAGGTGCTGTCTCCTGAACTGCAGTCCTCATTCTGCCCCAAATAAAATTTAATTTGCAATTCTCACATCATGCCTTCTTTTTTAAAAGTCCTCTTAACTATTCTTACAGGCTTCCCATGCTGCTATGGGGGGGGGGGGGGAACCCGCCTGCCAATGCAGGAGACAGACAAGGGTTTGAGATCTGATTCCGGAAGATCCCCTGGGGGAAGGGCATGGCAACTCACTCCAGTATTCTTGCTTGGAGAATCCCATAGACAGAAGAGCCTGGTGGGCTACAGTCAATAGGGTTGCAAAGAGTTAGACAGGACTGAAGCAACTTAGCACCACACAAGTATTCTTATCTTTGGCCGGCTCCTGCCAGATTTCCCTGGATCCTCTTTGCAGGTTCTAGAGAGTACTAGTGCATCCCAGTGGTCACCAGGAACTTTAAAGAAGGAAAAAGATTTTTACGTCTATCCTTTATGGTGAGCGTTGGCTGAGAAGACCCCATTTTCTTCAGGACACATCTTCTCCAAGGCACATCATACATGGATAAGCTTATCTAGCTTAAAAGTTCTCCACTGTGGCCATTGTAATTCATGATTATCTACGGTAAGCTTAACTTGCTCGTTTCAGCCTTCAAACAAAATTTTACTTGCTGGAGGCCTCACTCTGGACCCAACCCAGCATAAGTCGGACACAGTCTGATCCTACACCAGGTCTGGTTTAGGGGTCGGACCAGGTCTGTCACTGAAAGGAGTCCTATGTCTATGTCCCACACCACCCAACTCAGGCCAGTTTGGGGATCCAGGCCATGGGGAAAAAAAAAAAAATGCTCAAAACACAAAAAATGCCCAAAACAATGAACGCTCCTAACACACAAGCTATGGATGGAAGATTAGAGGAAACTTACCCACCACCTCCAGAGGCAGCGAGGAGAAGAGACCCAAAGGGCTCTTCAGGTACCTTAGCTGCTGTTGCTCCTTGCCACTGAGGGCTGTCAAAGGTCTCCTTGGTTCCCTGTTCAGTCACCAGACCTGTGAAAAGATGAACTGAGGCATATTAAAAATTTTGTTTGAGCAAAAATGGATTCAAATTGTGCAGCATCCAAATTAGCAGATAGGAAGCAGCTCAAGGGTCAGTGCCAAGTGGTATTTACAGCCAGAAAGGAGGTGGGACAAGAAGTTACTGGACAAAAAGCAGATTGAGTATTGTAGGGTCACTTTTCTTTAGGGGATGGCAGGGGTCTATCAGGCAGATTACTTAACTGATGCTGATTAGGTAATTTATGATCACTAGTTTAAGATTCTGTTTCTTGAGTGGAAACTAAAATTAAGTTAATTCAGTTTGGTGACGTGGGTCTTAGCCTAAGAAACTCCATTTGGGGCAGGTTGCCTTATTTTTAACAGACCCATCAGAAAGCATGTGCACTGCTGTTTCATTTATTGTTTCATGTCTGGTTGGTTCAGCAGCTCGGGGAGGAGATTGAAGAAGGAGGGATATGTATGTATACATTTAGCTAATTCACAGTTGTCCTATAGCAGAAACTAACACAACATGGTAAAGCAATTATATGCCAATTAAAAAAGGAAATTTACAACTGAAATGTGTTTAGAGGAGAGAGGCTACCATGATAGATTAGAATTTGCAACTTTGTGCTATAACAGATGATTGAAAGAATAGGAATCTTTGATCGAAGGAAAACCTGTAGAAATCTGGTGGCTTTTTTCAAACTATTTAAGGGAGAGAGTGTTAACACCATGAAAGCAGAAACTCTCTTCTCAGTGTTGTATTACAGGCTGGAAGACAGTATCTAACATCTAAAAGGTACCTGATTAAAATTCTTTTTGTTACATAAATGAATGAAGAAGAGAAATTAACATGTTCTTTTTGGCCCCAAAGGGTAAAATTTAGATTAATTGGGCAGGGATTAAAGGGAGGTTGATTTGGGTTCAGTAGAAAATCAAATAGTATAATAGTTAAAATCAAGGACTCTGGGTTAGAGTCCTAGGCTGGAATCTGGTTTTACCACTGTTTAACCATGTGTCCTGGGAAAAGGCACAGAATTTCTCAATGTCTCAATTCCTTAATCTCTTATATAGGGTTGATAATAACAATAACAAGTTCCTCTTAGGGCAGTCAGCATAATGCCTGCCTTATAGTTAGGTGCTCAAAAAGGATTAACTATTGTTGTTGTTGTTATTCATCTCATAACCCTTTGAACTCACTAAAAAGGTCTCCTGGTACATGAACTTTTCCCTGATTGGGGGAGAAACAATTCACTACATTATTAAATTGTTATCTTACAGAAGAGAGTCTTTAACTGGATGCAAGGTCAGATTAAATCTCTCTGCTTTTAACTGTAGGAAAATTCCAAAACTATAAACCACATTCCCAAAACAAGAACTCTAGAGCAAGTGGCTTGGAATAAGTTTTGTGGAAGGAGAAGGTTTTTGTGGCCCTCATAGAAGATAAGGTAGTAAACCCAACTTCCACTGTTATAACGTTCCCTTCTCTGGGGAAATAAGGAATGCAGGACGGTTTCCCTTACTGGTTTCAGAGTATTTGAAATTAAAAGCTATCGGACAAAAATAGTATACAAAAAAATATTTTTGTCCATTGGAGATGTAAACTTGTTTGAAATTAAACTTTTTTTTGAGTATTTTTTTTATAGTTGACGATTTTTTAGAGTTTATGGAGCCTCCTGAAGAATAGGAACATGAAGAACATCGAACGTTTTATGTCCATTTCTCTTGCTCAGTTTAGCCCCTAAAAACCTTTGCTTATTCCAACTAAGTTAAAATAAAATGTATTTGGATAATAAAGGAGGCAATTACATAAAAATGTCCTAAGCTCTTCACTGCCAACAACTTCCTCTGTTTTCATTCATTATGTAAGCAGTACCTAACTTTTAGCTAAAAATGTGAAAAATGGAGGTAATAAAATGATGTTCATGAAAAAGGAGTAATACAGATTTTTGCTTTTCAACAAACTGACGCTCACTGGAAAGCCAACAAACATTAAAAATAAAAAAGGCTAGTTGGAGATCAGGTCAAAAAACACCGTTTGGAGGAATGCCATTTGTGGCCATGCATTTTTTTTTTAAGATGGTAATATTATATGTTGCAGGGAGGGGGACCCCTTCCAGGCCCCGAAACTGGGCTCTTGTCTAACACTTAGAAATGAATTGTCTGAGGAGACACACATGCTGACAAAGCAAGAGACTTTATTGCAAAAGGGCACCCGGGTGGAGAGCAGTAGGGTAAGGGAACCCAGGAGAACAGCTCTGCCACAGCTCTGGCTTGTAGTCTTGGGTTTTATGGTGATGGGGTTAGTTTCCAGCTTCCCTTGTAGCTCAGTCAGTAAAGAATCTGCCTGTAGTACAAGAGACCCGGGTTCAATCCCTGAGTTAGGAAGATCTCCTGAAGAAGGAAATGGCAACCCACTCCAGTATCCTTGCCTGGAAAATCTCATGGACAAAGGAGTCTGGTGGGCTGCAGTCCATGGGGTCGCAAAGAATCGGCACGACTGAGCAACTAACACTTACTTACCTGTCTTTAGCCAATCATTCTGACTCAGTCCTTCCTGGTGGTACACGCCTTCTTCAGCCAAGATGGATGCCAGAGAGAAGGATTCTGGGAGGTGGTCGGACATGTGGTGTCTCCTTTTGACTTTTCCTTAACTCTTCCGGTTGGTGGTGGCTTATTAGTTCCATGATCCTTACCAGGAGAAGGCAATGGCAGCCCACTCCAATACTCTTGCCTGGAAAATCCCATGGACTGAGGAGCCTGGTAGGCTGCAGTCCATGGGGTCGCGAACAGTCGGACACGACCGAGCAACTTCACTTTCAATTTTCCTTTCCTGCATTGGAGAAGGAAATGGCAACCCACTCCAGTGTTCTTGCCAGGGACGGGGGCTGCTGTCTCTGGGGTGGCACAAAGTCGGACCCGACGGAAGCGCCTTAGCAGCAACAGCAGCAGCAGTTCCACGGTACCAGGACCGCCTGTCGTAAAACAACTCATGCAAATGGTTACTATGGTGCCTGGCCAGGATGGGCGGTTTCAGTCAGTGTGCTTCCCCTAACATTATAGATGACTGTTCTACTTATTGCATGTATAGTCATGAATAAAGCATGTAAAATAAATTTAATACTATTTGGGAGTCTTTTTATTGTTCCCTGTTGAAGGAAGAAAAGGACTAACAGAAAGTGGCAGATTAGGAATCTAGTTATGTTGTCAAACAATTATGTTAGAAACAGAAAAATAAACACAAAGAAAACAACTGGGAAAATAAGAAAAATGCATACCTGTGGAAATTAGAGGAACAAAAAGCAGAAGGAGACATGTGTAGTAGAAAAACAACAATAATAATAAAAGATAAGCACCTAAATAGAAAGAGAATGAGAAGCAGAGAGAAAGACAGTGAAAATTTAGGAAGTTTCATAGTGAATGTAATTCTTTAAGGCCATATTCAAAGTAAGTTATTATATTTTGAACTGCTTATGCAAAATATCAGGGCTTTGTAAAACTCTTATTTACTGAGATATATGTGTTTTTCTTTAAAACTTACAGCTATATGTTTGAAATAAAATTTTTTTGATTTCTGAAGAACTTTAAAATACTCAAAAAATGGCTGAATAGAAATCAACTTTCAAATCTTAACAATGTAAATT
Source organism: Antilocapra americana (assembly GCA_007570785.1). NCBI lineage: Eukaryota > Metazoa > Chordata > Mammalia > Artiodactyla > Antilocapridae > Antilocapra > Antilocapra americana. The sequence continues at coordinate 5,097,655 of ML661893.1, forward strand.
AGCCCTTAACGTCTTGTAAAGTTAATGAAAATTAATAAAGATAATAGGAGCTAACTTGTACTGAGTAATAATCCTATGTCCCAGACCCTATGTTAAATGCTTCCCTTGCATTGTCCCATTGAATTCTCACAAGAACCACCCCACAACCCACCAATCCACCCCCGAAAGCCTCATTTTAGGAACGAGAAAACTGAGATTCTCATTCACTCAGGGTTATAACTAGTACAACTGCAGAGTTCCTTGGCTTACCTGTCATGTTACACTCTCTGTCCATCTCTCACTTATAACTGCTACTGCCTTCATCTATATCAGCATTTATAGCCTCCCCTTCTTTCAAAATAATTACTGCAGGTTCCCCGAACCTGCCATACTCTCTGGCCTCTGCAGTACGTCTCTGAATTATCCTTCTTGCTCAACTCCCAGCCACCACCATGATTCTATTTCTCTCTCTCACACACACACATTATTCCCACACCCTCCATCTGTCTCATTTTTTTCTTGGCTTATCAGATGAAGGTATGACCTCTGGGAATTCTGTCTTCACACAACTCTTTTTAAGTGGCCCCTCTTTTTGCTGCTTTTTTGTGCTTTCCAATTTCTCAAACATTTTTTTCAAGATCTCTGCCACTGCAGAAGCCCTGGTCTCTCCAAAGTCTTCTAACCTTTCCTCTTTTCTTGATTTTCTAGGCATCTAAAGCATTCTCAAGCATTTGAGTCAGGTCAATAAATCTGTTTCATAGCCAAACACATCTCTTTCCCCAGTGCATGCTCGCCAAAAAAAAAAAAAAAAATCAATGGTATCTAGTAGAGGCAAAATGTGAGGACCAACAAAATTTTCCATAGAATTTGGACACTTTCTCAAGTCTAATCCCTCTTCTCCATTTCCTCAAATACCGCCCTCTCTAAGCCCAGCATTACTGCTGATATGACTTAATATAACTCACTAAGTGCTCTACCTGCCCAAGGTTATTCAGCCTGTCTTCCTTCCAATATACCCTCCTACTCTATACACTTCATGCAAGCATATGTGCTTAGTCGTTTCAGTCGTGTTCAATTCTTTGTGATCTCATGGACTGTAACCCAACAGGCTCCTCTGCCCATGGGGTTTTCCTGGCAAGAATACCAAGTTGGTTGCCATTTCCTCCTCCAGGGGATCTTCCCAACCGAGGGACTGGCTGAACCTGTGTCTCCTGCGTCTCCTTCATTGGCAGGCTGATGCGTTACCACTGCGCCACCTGGGAACCTTGCTTCTAGACCACAAAATAATTAAAGTAGTACTTTAATAAAAAAAGCTGTAATGGCTACATGTTGTTTGCTAAAGAAGGTCCTAATTTAGCCTGGTGGTTATAAGTCCTTAATGTCTTTCTGCATTCCTTTTTTATCTGTCACTTTTACCTATTTAATAAACATCACTTACGATATTGGTTCTCAGATTTTAGACTCAATGAGAATCCCCCATGGAGAGTTTCTTTACAATTTCAGTGGCCTAACCTCACCTTAGATAGAAATTTCAAATCAGTGGAGTTTGGATGGATCCCCCTGATTCCTCATCTACCTCAGCTGTCAAGCCTCCCATGAATTTTTTCCTGCTCCCCCAAACTGTTCTCTTCTAAATTCCCATAAAAGTGTGTTGGTTCCTCTCTTATTATAACCACAGTCAATCTTGAATTATAAGAAAGTGTGCTAATCTTTATGTGTTTGTTGGAGTTTCCTAGGGGGAGTAATTAAGGCCTAAGTATTTCTGTATCCTGTATTACACAAACACAGCACTTTCTCTAATAAACGAAAGTTAATTTATATCCAGAATGTTGCGGTGGCCAAAATTTTTAAAGAGTTGGGGTTCCTGCTTTCATATTATGTGAAAATTGAGGTTTAAAAATTGATGTGTGGAGAAAGACAACTTTTCTTTACCCAGTTATGTTCAATATCTGGAGTCTACAAATTAAACAGATCTATAACAGATTGACAGGAGAAAAATGACTGATTCATATCCATATGAAAGCTAACAAAAAAGTCACTAGCTTATTAAATGGTTAAACTTAGAGGTATATATGCCTAACTCAGCAGGGGAAAAGGAGGAAGAAGAAAAGGCTTCTATGGGAAGAATAAAGAGACACAAATGGGTTTTTAGGAGAGCAGAAGTTGCAAAAGTTTGCAATGTTTGTCTATGCTGGTGGGAATGGTCCTTCTCTCTTCAGTGACTTATTTTCATTTATTATAGGTTTACTCTTCCTTCTTCTCCCTGTAGAACTGCCCCAGAGAAGGAATTACAGCAGTCTTCTCTCCCAGAAGTTGCCTGGATCTCTGGATGAGCTGTTGCTTCTGTTCAGTAGATAAAATCCTGCACATTTAGGATGGGAGAAAGGGCCACTATCTATGGAAAAAGAAAGCAAGACCTTCTGGAAGTATGACTAAAGGACTGGGGGTTTTATGCCTACTGCCCTTCTCTCTCTGCTTCCAGTGTAGGAGGCGGTGAGAACAAGGCTTCTTAGGGGTGAGAGGAAAGAAAACTGTGAAGCACAGAGAAACTGTGAAGCATCAAGGAGGCATATCTTCAAGGAAAAGATGATCACTGCTCTCGAGAGTATCATCCCCATGCTTGATTTGCCACTTGTTTCACACCAACACTCTCCTAAACCCATGCCCAGTGTAAATGAAACTCTAATATCTTGTTCCTGCCTTTACCTATCTTTACCACAATTATTTAGAGTCCCATTGGAAGACAGTGAAGTGTATCATGCTTACAAATTGTTTCTGTGGGCACAAAAACGGGCATTTTGCACACCTAAGTAGGAAGAAGGAGTTTTACAAATTGATAATTTTGGAAAGTGAGACAGACTTTTCCTCTCAGACACTCAAAAACTCAAAGCCAGTTACTTACCTGATAAAAAGTACTTTCAAGCAAACATAATAGAGACTGGTATCAATGATGTTAAGTTCTGAAAGAGAGAAGAGGGATAATTTGGTTTGTTCTAGGGAATCTGGGTGAAATACTCTCTTTGAGTGTCACTGGAGCAGAAAGAGAATGAGGCTGGGACAGAACAAAGTCCCCTAACACCCTGCACCTCCTTCCTCAAGATAGCATTGGCTGGAAGTCAGTTTCAAGTGGTAGGCAAGGAACTAAACCTCACCACTGTGAGAAAACTCACCACTGTAACAGGATCCTTTCAGCAGTGAGAGACCTGTGCTTTGGTCCCAGGAGAGGAAATAGGGAACTTCCCTAGAAGGGAAAGAGCAGGTAGATAAAGCAGGAGCAGGTAACTCTGCCTTCTGCACTCTGACCTGTGTGTCCTTGACAGTCCTGTACTGTCAGCACATCCTGTACTGATGTGATATTCCTCTTAGAACCCAGAATACTGAGGCGGGAAGACCTCATGCTAGTTATAATTCCCAGTGTGGCCTTGACACCTGCCAGTGAAGTTGCTGTGTAGTTATCCACCCATTCTTCCAGAACAAAGGGAATTTCAGGGGTCACTTTCAGAGGTCATTCCTTAAAGAGGAAAACAGTAGGTTGGGCATCCAATGGAAACATCTGCCTTCTGATTTCTACCATTAAATAGTCATCAAATCCCCACCTAATTCCCTTTTAAAAACTCAGAGTAGAGATGGTGTATATGTCAGTATCCCCTCTATGATGCATCCATGTTACAGAAGCCACTGAAGTGTGCTCTAGGACAAGCATTTGAAATTAGCTGTGAGTGGGCAAGGTTTGCAAGGGCCAGTTGTTCCCCCTAAACTGGGCGAGCACATTAAATGTGAGAGAAGGGGAAAAACAGCTATAAGGGGCATTGAGGACAAGATTGACCAAAATGTATAAAGTAAGGAACAGAGCAAAACCAAATCAGGCATTAGAATAGGATTTCCCAGGGCTCAAATTATGCCTATATCATGTTAATATCCAAATGATTTTTAGAATTCTCTTCCCTCCATCCCAGCTAAGCTTTTCAGTTCTCTCTGCTAAGTCTCAGGTAGACCTAGGCCATCACCTGTCCCAGCTTCTAAATTTTCATCTTTACCTGTTTATCCTACTGTTCTCACCTGGATGTATCTGCTGCCCAGGGCAGGCTCAGTGTAAGTCATGTCCATCTGTCTCCAGAGATGAACTTTAATTTAAATGGGCATATCCTTGTTTTTGCAAACAAGAGGAGATTTTGTTGATGTTTCTGAAAAACTGGGAAGGAGTCATTCTCGTTAAGAAAGAGTACTGCATTTATTTATTCAAAGCCACTGGGAAAGAATGATTGATGGGTCAAGGTTTGCATTATACCATATGTGTAACACAAAGAGTCTGTATGCAGTGGTGCTATGGCTTGATATATAATCAATGGATAATATATTTGATTGGAGCAAGAGAGAGCTGTTTAACTGACCTCCTTTATTTTTACCACAAATGGTAAACTGGTGATTTTAAAGTCATTAAGTAAATACAAAATTACTAACTTTCAACATTTAAACCAAGAATGATCTATATATTAAAGAATATGGAGATTTTTAAAATTAGATATACTGATTTGCTGGCCTATGAGAATATCATAAGTGCTAATGGGAGATTCCAATTAAAGAGCTTCTTTCTAAAAATTGTTATGATGTTTGCTGTATGATTACCTAGATCCTGCAGTAAATGTCAGACACAACTGGGCGACTTCACTTTCACTTTTCATTTTCATGCATTGGAGAAGGATATGGCAATCCTCTTCAGTGTTCCTGCCTGGAGAATCCCAGGGATGGCGGAGCCTGGTGGGCTGCTGTCTATGGGGTCGCACAGAGTCGGACACAACTGAAGTGACTTAGCAGCAGCAGCAGTAAATGTACCCTCATGTTTAATTTGCTCTTGTCATGTCTGCTTACCTTGACTTCTGATTAGCTTTACTCTCACTGCTTTTTTCACCTGGGGTTCCCTTCCCAAATGCTTAACTGAAAGGAACCCTTTCCAACTCCAGAGAATATATTTATAATACTCTTTATTGCATCATACTTGAGGCATTTTCTTTTATTATAGACTGGCAGAATATTACATTAATGCCAATGCAGTGAGGTTTGGGAGCAAGGAGGCTGGAAAAGGCAGAATTTGGCTGTTTTTAAACTCTCTTACCTAAGTAAGCTCTGTAGAGCGTTTGAACTGTACTTCCTTGAAGAATAATTTTGTATACCATAAAATTCAACAATGAAAATTGTTACTAGACCAAGTACAGGCTAAGATCATCCCTTAGCCATTCAAAACCTCAAGGAGCACTCCTGTCAGGGAGAGCCATAGAGCAGGACCTCAGGAGTCAGAGGGAGGTGACAGAAGGTTCTCTTTCATTTCCTACCTATTCTAGCTTCTGCTTTACTCATTTACTATAAACCAAGTGTGCATTTCCTTTATTCACTCACTTGTTCTTTGACTTCTTTATCTTAGGGGACTCAACCAATTAGAGGAAAGAAACACTGAAGGAGAAGGGACAGTTCATTGATATTTAGGACCTTCTTTAATCCAGAACCTTGAGAGGCAAAGAAAAGAGAGCAAGGCAGCTCTTTGGAAGGTGGGATTTGATTTGCTTAAGAGAACTGGAAGCAAAGCCCAAGAACACTATTGTAAACCTCTTGTTGCGACAGTCATTAACTCTGGACTTAAGTATAAAGGATGCTTTAAACAGTTCAGCTGTGAAGACCAAGGAGAAAAAGATAATCAATAATGCCACTGATTATAAGGACACCGCTTGAATTTTAGGTGTATATCGTTTGGTTTATTTTATATCTCAGTTACCTGACACACTATTATCCCCCCACAAATTAGTGCAGACATAGCTGTAAGATTTGTTCATTGAAGGAACACTGGAGAAGTAGAGGGGCACAGAAGTGAGTGTCTCATTGGACTCAAGTTCCAGCATCAGCCTTGATTTCTCAGATAGGCTCTGGGCCCCAAAGATGATGCCTGGGTGGTGGGGGGAGCTCCAAAGAGGCTTCACAAAGTATCTCCTTTCACTGTCCTCCTATGCCCACCTATACCACATCCCTGTAATAAAGAAGGGGTTTGAAATAAAACTCAGCCTTCTGGTATACCCTTCTCTCTGACTCCATATATGCTGGGACTGAGAGCTACAGGAGAAGACAGCAAGCACTGGAGGCGCCTAGGAGACTGCATGCCTTCTGATTCTACTTGAGTTGACTTGTTGCCCTTGGGAGCCTGTGATCTACAGGCACTGAGGCCCTTATGAGAGCCAGTAGAGCAGAAACCATAGAGGGCTCACATACTTCCAGGTACAAGAAAATGGTCTCTCTTCAGAATTATTTTTTTTCCTCTGGGTCAAAAAGACTATTCTTAGACAATGCTTGGAGAATAAGAAAAGACTGCTTAAAATTGTCATTCGATGGCATCCTCTCATGCCTATCTATGGCCCTCTGCCATGAAACCAAAGAACAGGAAACTCTGCAAAGAGAGAAAGCTCCTTCCTTTGGTTCTTTTTCACTATGTCCCATGACTTGAGCTATAGTGAGTAGTCTGGGAGAAGGCAGAATAGTTGAGGATATACATCATGAATTTTCATTTCTCCTTATTTCAGCTCATCTTTTCCCATCATTCTGACTGTTAAATCATCTCCACAGTTTTCATGAAAAGACTTTGCATTCATGCTAAGACATTAGAATTAGCCTACCCAGGAGGAAGGGATAAAGTTACTCACACTCTAAGTGTGCGTATGTGACTGAGGAGGCTCTGACTTGCCATGGTCACCCACACCACAGTGGTGACGCCTGAGTGAAAATGTGGCAGATAATGACAACCACAGTGATGGTGCCTGAGGCCCAGGGTCTGACAGGACAATTTGCCTCCTTTAACTCAGCAATGGGAAACTTGGATGCATATAGCTTCTCAAAGTATTCTTCACAAACTGGGTCTCTCATGCTAGGAAATGGTTCATGAAGACTCTCACAGATAGCTCTGATGGTCTTAGAGGAACCTGTAACAAGCAAGCCCTTCCCTGCTCATGACTCTGCCTTTAATCACAAATGTAAAGTAGACAAGAATCTCAAGGAATGAGGACATTAGTTGAGGCACAGCATCCTGTTTTGTTTGCTTGTTTTTTTCTTGAGGGTTTTCTCTGTATGTCAGGGCTTAAAATACTGGAGAAAAAAACCTGGGAATTCAAGAGGCATAATAGAAGATACAGTTTAAAGTTTTACTCCCCCTAATTCTGCAACAGTGAATTTGGCTCCAAACTCTAGCTATAAAAGCCACTCCCAGAGAGCTGTGGTCTGTCCATTGGTTAGGACTCAGCACTTTCACTGCCATGGGCCAGGTTTGATTTCTGGCTAGGGAACTAAGATCCCACAAGCTGCATGTGGTGCAGCCAAAAATAAGTAAATAGCTAAATAATTTTTTTAAAAGCCCACCCCCAGTTCTATAGTACTAAACATAAAGCATATCACACAGTTTACTGATCTGAAACTTGATGGTATTCTTTCAGAAGGCATATTTTAAAAAATAAGTATATAAACATAGCCCTGAAGGTCAAATTTAGAGAGATCTAGTTATGCTCTTGGCTGGGAAAGATGCTCATTATGCAATGTAGGGATCTTTCATCTCATAAAGGCTGGAGGAGAGAGGTAGATTGTTTGTAAATGTTCTTCCCTGGAGAGGGAGCTCATAATAATTGATTCTCACTGGATATGGAACAACAGACTGCTTCCAAATAGGAAAAGGAGTATGACAAGCCTGTATATTGTCACCCTGATTATTTAACTTATATGCAGAGTATATCATGAGAAACGCTGGGCTGGATGAAGTACAAGCTGGAATCAAGATTGTCGGAAGAAATATAAATAAGCTCAGATATGCAGATGACACCAGTCTTATGGCAGAAAGTGAAGGGGAACTAAAGATCCTCTGATGAAAGTGACAGAGGAGAGTGAAAAAGTTGGCTTAAAGCTCAACATTCAGAAAACTAAGATCATGGCATCCAGTCCCATCACTTCATGGCAAATAGATGGGGAAACAGTGGAAATAGTGGCTGACTTTATTTTGGGGGGGCTCCAAAATCACTGCAGATGGTGATTGCAGCCATGAAATTAAAAGATGCTTACTCTTTGGAAGGAAAGTTATGACCAACCTAGACAGCATATTAAAAAGCAGAGACATTACTTTGCCAACAAAGGTCTAGCCAGAGCTATGGTTTTTCCAGTAGTCACATATGGATGTGAGAGTTGGACTATAAAGAAAGCTGAGCACATAAGAATTGATGCTTTTGAAATGTGGTATTGGAGAAGACTCTTGAGAGTCCCTTGGACTGCAAGAAGATCCAACCAGTTCATCCTAAAGGACATCAGTCCTGGGTGTTCATTGGAAGGACTGATGTTGATGCTGAAACTCCAATCCTTTGGCCACTTGATGCAAAGAGCTGACTCATTTGAAAAGACCTTGATGTTGGGAAAGATTGAAGGCAGGAGGAGAAGGGGATGACAGAGGATGAGATGATTAGATGGCATCACCGACTCAATGGGCATGATTTTGGGTAAACTCAGGAGTTGGTGATGGACAGGGAGGCCTGGCATGCTGTGGTTCATGGGGTTTCAAAGAGTTGGACACGACTGAGCAATTGAACTGACTGACTGAAGATCCCAACACTAGTAAAAAAATTGCTGAGAATTTTATAGAAACCTCTGGCCACAAGAATAGAGCATATAGCTTACTTCCTATGGAACAAAAGTGCCCCCTTTAAGAAAATGACACTAGGAGACAAGGGCATTCATGGGTCAGATTCCTGCCCACGTAAGAGGCAACATGAAGTTTCCTCTCCAACGCTGAGTCTCTTATCCTGAAGCATGTCATGAAGGCATCTCCTAGAAAGCTCTGAAGGGTTGAGAGACAAGGGAGCATTGTCTCTCAGCTTCCGTTTCACCCTTCACTACTTTGCTTTGTGGTATTAGGGCTGGGACTATGCAAACCCCACTGCTACTTGGCTGGTAAACTCTGCCAATAGCCAGTGCCAGAGGGAGACTGGAAGATTGTCATAAGAAGGGACTGGTTCTCTTCCATCTGCACCATGGGTACTTGACGTTCCTGTGAGCATCACTGCAGCAATCCTGGGAGGAGTAGGGAGGGCAGGAGAGAAAGAAAGAAATGAGGGGGAAGAAGGGAGGAAAAAGAGAACTTACAGAGAAAAACTCAGACATTATGTTTTTTCACCTAAGTACCATGTATATTTTCTAAAAGCAAGGACAACTTCCTTCACAACAAGGATTCAATTATCAAAATCAGGAAATTAATAATGATAAATTCTAATCTATATAATTCATTAAAATATTGCTAATTATCTCCTTAATGCCCTTCATGACAAATTGCTTTATTTTGTTTTGATTCCCCAGGATCCAATCCAAGATTCCAAAGCATTTAATAATCATGTCTCTAGTCTTCTCTAATCTAGAAGATTTTCTCAGTCTTACTTTGTCTTTTATTACCTTGACATTTTTGAAGCGTGTAGGCCTTATTTTGTAGAACATCCCTCAATTTGGGTTTATCCACTGTTTCCTCAAGGATTAAAATTGCTATATCATGCGTCTTGCAGAGATTTCTTAGAAGGAGTGTTGTGATCTTTTCAGTGCATCATGTTAAGGAGGCACGTGAGACCTCTTTGTCCTGTTCTCAGTGCTGTAATCACTTGGTTAAAGAGATATCAACCAACTTTCATCACTATAAAGTCATTAGTTTTCTCTTTGTAATTAAATAGGGACCTTGTGGCGAAACAGTTTGAAGTTCTATAAATGTCCTCTTCCTCATCAAACTTTTACTCATTAATTTTAGCATCCAGTGATGATTCAAGCCTAAAAATATTACTATGATGTTGACTTAATGATGGTTTGCCAAGTGATGGATGATTCCTTTTACAGTTATTAACTGGCATCCTACTATAGAAGGGAGCTTTCCCTTCTCCCCTATTTATTCCATCTTATTTATTTGTTTATTTATGATGGCAGGGACTCATGGGATTCTAATTTTACTCTGTATATTATATTCCATTACTACAATTATTCATTTTTATGCAGAAACTTTTTCAGATTTTGCTAGTGGGAGTTCTTTCAAGTTGGCTCTTTTGACTAAGTATCTCCATCATTCTTTGAACACTTCTTTACTTTCTGGCATGGCAAGATATTTCAGGGTTATCTTGTATTGAGGGGCTTCCCAGGTGGTGCTAGTGATAAAGAACTCTCCTGCCAATGCAGGAGACATAAGAGATGTGGGTTCGACCCCGGTATCAAGAAGATCCCCTGGAGGAATGCATGGCAACCTACTCCAGTATTCTTGCCTGGAGAATCCCATGGACAGGGGGTCTGGCATGCTGTAGTCCACGTGGTCACAAACAGTCGGACACAACTGAAGCAACCTAGTGTGTGTGCACACACATACATACACCCACGTCTTGTACTGATACTTTACTGCCCAGCCCTGACATCAGTCATTTCTCCAAGGAGCTCTTGTTTCTTTTCTTTTAATCAAATATAGTATTTACCATTCACAGTGTGAATACTGGTGAGTTCTGGCTGCTAAGCCCTCTCAGCAGACAGAGCTAACAGATATACATGTAAATGTTCTCTCTGCCTCTCTCCCCACCTCAGCACCAATTTACATTCACACAAGTAATCTACGAGAGTGTCTGTTTCTCCATGACATCACTAGAAGCTTCACTATGTTTTCAATATAATCTTATTTTATAAGACTGTTTCCAATGGTCTTTCCTAATCATAAAGGCCAGATGCACCCAGCTCTGGGAAGGAGCAATGCTCCCTGTGCCACTTAAAAGTGTATGGTGTATTCCAGCCTGCAGGTACACGGTGGCTAGATGTCCCCACAGGGCTCCCCTCGGTGCGGCTGGCTATGACTGAGGTTCTGCCTGCAGTTCTCAATAGAAGACAGGCTAGTAATCTCTGTCCACCTGCTCCCTTGTGTGTGGCAGACATTACCAGTGTGATCACAAATTACAGGAAATATATGAAGCCCTGACTCAAATATATACTCTAATATGCCAGATATTAGATGTGGATTGAGACTCCTGTTAATTCTGGGATCACTAGGGATGTTTCAGTGAAAAAAGGGATCACTAGGGATGTTTCAGTGAAAAAAATATCCTCTCTTTTGACTTTAAAGGCTACACACTAACACTGACCACCAAGGCAATGGAGAGTAGAGAGTATTGGGGAGATAAGCACAAGACATGAAGCAAAGCATTCCATGACCGCTCTTTGACCTGTGCTCGGTGCTAACACTTTTGGCCGTGTTAGAAGGTGACTGAAAACAGGAACAGGATAAAAGAGTTAGCATGACGCTCTGTCCCAGTTGATTCTCCTATAGCAAATTTGTTCACCAAAGTATACATGTGAAAACCAGACTCAGGCTGTTTAATAACATAAGACATAGGATATACCCATGACTGCCCTACAGTTTAGATGAGGTCCTGCCATAAGGCATGACTGGAAAGATCTTGATCTTGGTGATTAGACTCAGCAACTTCTGGGGATGGTCCTGGGAGGAGTGAGAGTCGGTGTTCTATTGATGAATTTTTAATCAAACCAAGACTGGAGGAAGAGTGAAGTGAGATGTATTCTAAAGGCCTTTCACTGGAGAAGGAAAGTACAATGCTAGTTTTCAATTGTAGCTCCCGTGCACAATTACAAAGACTGAGGATTTGCAGGAACAATCATGGAATCACTCCTCTATTGAAGGTGAAGGTAGAGGGGAGATGTCCATACTAAAAGGACACTAGGAATGCTGGTGACATGCAAATATTTGTTAAAGGAAATGAAAACAAACAATATCAGGATTCCTCTTCATGTTTTGGTCTCTCAGACTAGACTCTGAATTAAGAAAGAACCACATCATGTACTTAGAATTGGGCTTCCCTGGTAGCTCCGTGGTAAAGAAACTGCCTGCAGTGCAGGAGACACAGGAGACTTGGCTTCGAACCCTGGGTTGAGAAGATCCCCAGAGGAGGGCATAGCAACCCACTCCAACCCAGTGTCTGCAGAATCTCGTGGACAGCGAGCCTGGCGGGCTACAGTCCATGGGGTCACAAAGAGTCAGAAACGACTGCAGCAACTTGGCAGGTACTCAGAATTGTTAGTTTCAATCCTCTTCATTTTTTCATCCTCTACTTTATACATGCATGTATCTGACTTGAAAATCGGGTGCCAAATGGAGGAAAATATGAGGACTGAGGATATTGCTTCATTCAGTTTTGTGGTATATTAGCTAAAGTTTAGACTAAAGAAACCTGGAAATCCCAGGAGATGTTGGTAGCCAAAGTATGAAGTATGGTGTCTAAGCAAAACAGCTTCTGTGACAGGCTGCGGGGAGATACAGCAGGCCCTAGTTCTGGAGACCTCCCCGACCCTCACCTCATACCTCCCCCCATACCTTCGCCACCAACCAATCAGAGCAAGCCAGGAAAGTCCCGCGCGTGCCAAGAGATAGACCTATCCAGGGCAGACCCGCAGTTTAAACGGACCAAACATTGACTGCCAGCTATACCAATGCTGTAACAAAGAACTGCCTGTATAAAAGCAACTGTGATCTGGAGCGCGGGGCTCTTGTCGGATTCCACTGCGTGGATGAGACTTGCGCCCTAGCCCGGCTAGCAATAAACCCCTTTATGCTTTTGCATTGCTGTGTGGACTTGGTCTCTTCAGGGGCTTGGGACCTGGAGTTTGGGCATAACATGAAGCTCCTTTTTCTTTATCTCATACCATCTGCTTCTAAAATCCTATTTATAGAGCCTTACCCACATTGATCTGAGAAACTGAGGCTCAGAAACTAAATTTAGTATCTGTTACAAGCTTTGGTTCAAGAGATAAAAAGGATTGTCATTATCACCTATAAGAGACCAGGGCTTGGATTTCGTCTGATTTAGGTCACAGAAGCCACCATAAGGCCTAAGCGTTCTTTCTGGGCTTGGTATCTCATCCTGAGGTTTGGTACATGAAATAAACCTACTCTTGTTCTGTATCTGCATTTACCAATCTCCATATAATGTCAGATCTAGGACATTTTCCAGAGGAAAATTAGGACACTGCATGATCCAAAGCACTTTGCTCTCCCTCCTTGACATCCTCATGCTGCTGGGTGTTGTCGTTCAGTCACTCGGTTGTGTCCAACTCTTCACGGCAACATGGACTGCAGCACACCAGGCTCCACTGCCCTCCACTGTCTCCTAGAGACTGCTCAAATTTATGTCCAGTGCTATTGTGTTTTAGAGCCAAAACAGAAATGATGGGGAAAATGGAGGAAATATTAGAAACTCTGTCACCTCTGATTCACTGTAGGCTGTTTAATCCTACCAATTTTCTTAAAATCAGATAGTCAATAGTCACTCCATGTATCAAAAAAAAAAAAAATCTTCTCTCAGTTATGAAAAAAGATCTTCTCTCAAAAATTCAATTAGTAGGAATTATGAATTCCTACTAATTTTCTTAAAATTAGATAGTCAATAGACATTCCATGTATCAAAAAAAAAAAAGAAAAGAAAAGAAATCTGAAGAATTACAGAGGAATTTGCATTAAGCACAGTATGCAACTTCTCCTTTTGCATTTGTATGTAAAATTGTTCCTGGTTACAGAGGCTAGGAATCTAGGGACATAATCACAAAGCAATGTGACCTACTCCTCCTGTCTGAGTGTCCAGTTACAGAGTGACTAAAGATAAAGAAGGCTCAGAGGCTGAGATGTTTGGAGACGGAAAGAATGGACATTTTTCTCATTCAGTGTTAATTTGCTCCTGATGCAATGACTTGTAAAGCCTCCCCTAGGGCAAAAGAGTAGCCTGAAAGTAGAGGTTAAGTTCCATACTCAAGGCATTCTTATGTATCAGACCTTTCAGGAGGTAAGAGGATAATCTAATAAAAGGAGTCTTGAATTCTATCACTGATACTCTGCTCTCATATTGAAGGCAAAACACCCAAAACTCTGGATAAATCCCTGGCCCAGTTTCCCTTACTATAACATAAAATCTAAATCTGCCTGGTGTTGGCATGATGCAAGTGACCCCTAAGGAGACCTCTGTGGTATAAAATTCCCATTTTTATTATAGCATTGCCCAGAAGCACGGCTATAATAACTCTATAGGGAATTGTGGCTACATGGTGTTAAGCTTTCTAAAAGGAGCTTTCTTTTGAAAGGGATGCTAAAGAAGTAAGGTCCACAGAGTTTATAGTTCTATTGAAAACCAGAGGCATGAAATCCTTTCCCCAGGCTGGATTTCTCGTACTGACTCTGAGTGAGCTAGGAAGGCTTCTGCCAGATATGCTAGATAAATCAAGGGAAAACAGTGAAACAAAATTTCCTCTCTTCTTGTGCCCTTCAGGAAACTCTCTTTTATGAAGACAAACAGTGAGATTAATAGGAATTGGAGGCATGAAAAAATTACACAAATCAAAATGTCTGTATTTTCTACTGCTGCCCCACTCTTAAGGTGGAGACTGTGATGCATAAAAAGTCAGACAGACGATAGGGGTGTAGCATGAGGCTGCTTTGCATTTCTGTAGCTCACTCTCAGTTTATCCAACTGAAAAGGTGATGTGAGAGGTTGGAGAAGGAACCTAAAAACAACTATTTGTTACATAGCCAAACTATCCTGACCTCTGATTTGCCTGGGTGAATGAATGAGCCCCAACCTACTCACCCTGAAAGGTCACATTCCTGCCCAAAGCTCTCAAAGAGATTATTATATGAGCTCAAGAGTTGGTGCTGCAGTCTCTGATCCTTGCTTCTCAGGACCAGGTCTTCATCAGAGCCCATGAAGATGGAGACCCTGCTGCTTCCAGATGCCCTACGCACATGGTCTGTTGAACTTCTACCACCCTGCACAGGTCTCTTCTCCTCCACACACAGTGGTTGCCCAAAGATGTCCCGGATCCTTGTCAGGCATAAATGTTTAGCACCTTTCAAGGTAAGGAAAATTCACTCTCACCTCTGCCTTTTAGGGAAGGAAAAGGCTCTTTCCCTTTGTGCAAAGCTTTTTTAGTGAGTTGAGAACAATTCTCTCTGCTTTTCACAAGAGTTGTTCAGGCAGGAATACTTGGGCCCCAGTGTGTGAATGTGTGAGTAACAGGGATATTTCAGTTTCCACAAAGAGCATATCACATCTGTGATAGGTCAAGACCAGTTCAAGCACCTGTGCCACATTTTCCCTGGAAACATTGCTGTCATCCATTCTTCTTTTTCATTCTTTATTTTCAGTTACTTATCTTTCTGCCATAGAGTTGTAAAATGGGAGGATATTGTGAGAGACAAAGACGTTGCATGAAGTGAGAACCACCAAATCTAATTCTGGGCGTGTTGTGAGTCAAGGGATGAGGTTAAAAAATTATCTGGCAACCCCAAGAAATTTTAGGAAGGATATGAAATTCCATTTTTCCAAGTTCAGTATCAGACCATTGCATCCTGATCCTGTGTGAGGTTTCTCCCATGAACAAAAGAAGAGATTAATATTCATTCCGTCTGTTGACTCAGGTGATACAAGGGTTGGCTATTAAGACACACAACAAAACTAACCACTAGCTTAGTTTATTCAAGGTCATAAAGATCACTCCTGTGCATAAAATGTGCATCTCAACTGATGCCTCTGTTGACAGCCTAATAAAAACTACTCTTTTCCTTTAATTTGTATATTGCCTATAAATATTTAGCTTCTCAAATGCTCTTCGGGCCAGTTTTACCATATTACAGGATCTCTGATTGAATAAATAATAAACACATAACATCACTGATGTGTACATTTTGCATATGCCTAAGGATCTTGATTTTACCGTTATGAAAATTATACTTCAATAAGAGATAAGAGTTTACAGATTTATTTTAGATTTTGATTGGGATTTTGTTAAGATCTGAGAAATATATCAGAAGGAGAAATAGATGCTGAGAAAAGAGAAGGAACGTGGACTTAGGGCAAAAGAAAAGAGGTTTCAGTAGAGTTAGAGGTAAGCTGCTTTCCTGAACTTTAACTCCCCTCTCTAGGTTTGGTCCTGCCTTAGTTTTGCCATCCCCATTCAGAATCAAACCCATTTGGTTCCCAGCAGTAGTCTTTTGACTCCTCAGGAAAGACCCTTCAGCTTGTAGCAGGTGCTAGAGCCAGGGACACATTAAAGAAGAGTACTACATGGTGTGGGGGCGGGAGGTGTGTGTACAGGGGGCAGATGTAAGTGATCTCATTGATTTCCTTGCAATATCTCGTCTTTGGTGTGGGGAGGAAAAAAAGCCTTGAAACTCAGATTTCTTCACTGTGCTTTTCTCTAGCACGGAAGTGTTAGCAAGCTTCAAGTTTCCAATTTCACACTTCAGATCAGCTATAAGAAACAAATAAAAAAGTAATAAGATGTAAACACAAAGTGTAAATATTTAAAGAAAGTTGGCTCATAAATATGTGAGACAGAGCATGAATTCTGTAAGTTTCACTTTTAGACAGCCTTTTTCTCCTTTTGGTCCCTCTGCCCCTGTCCTGTCAGAGGAAAATAAGTACTTGGCCATTTAAGGGATCTAAGGAATAGTACGGGGATTATGAGGTGGGGAGCATGAGAGAAATTGTCCAAGAATTTGGGGGCTGGGAGGAAAAGATTGGGCTTTAATAAGAAAGGTTAAGATGTGGAGGAGGAGATAATAGAACAACTGGGACTTGTAGAGATCTTTCCATTTGTCAAGCATGGGCTAAGGTTTTTACATACATAATTCATATGACCTTCATTCAGTAAGTCAGTAGGTCAGTCACTCAGTCGTGTCTGACTCTTTGCGACCCCATGAACTGCAGTATGCCAGGCTTCCCTGTCCATCACCAGTTCCTGGAGCTTAGTCAAACTCATGTCCATTGAGTCAGTGATGCTATCCAACCATCTCATCCTCTTTCATTCCCCTTTCCTCCTGCCTTCAATCTTTCAGGGTCTTTTCTAACGAGGTAGTTTTTCTCATCAGGTGACCAAAATATTGGAGATTCAGCTTCAGCATCAATCCTTCCATTGAATATTCAGGACTAATTTCATTTAGGATTGACTGGTTGGATCTCCTCGCTGTCCAAGGGACTCTCGAGAGTCTTTTCCAACACCACAGTTCAAAAGCATCAATTCCTCTGCACTCAGCTTTCTTTATGGTCCAATTCTCACATCCATACATGACTATAGGAAAAACCATAGCTTTGACTAGATGGACCTTTGTTGGCAAAGTAATATGCTTTTTAATATGCTCTCTAGGTTGGTCATAGCTTTTCTTCCAAGGAGCAAGTGTTTTTTAATTTCATGGTGCAGTCACCATTTGCAGTGATTTTGGAGCCCAAGAAAATAAAGTCTGTCACTGTTTCCATTGTTTCCCCATCTATTTGCCATGAAGTGATGGGACCAGACGCCATGATCTTTGTTTTTTGAAAGTTGAGTTTTAAGCCAGCTTTTTCACTCTTCTTCACTTTCATTAAGAGGCTGTTTAGTTCCTCTTTGCTTTCTGCCATAAGAGTGATATCATCTGCATATCTGAGGTTATTGATATTTCTCCTGGCAACCTTGATTCCAGCTGTGCTTCATCCAGCCTAGCATTTCGCATGATGTACCCTACAAAGAAGTTAAATAAACAGGGTGACAATATACAGCCTTGACATACTTCTTTCCCGATTTAAAACCAGTCCATTGTTCCATATCCAGTTCTAACTGTTGCTTCTTGACCTGCATACAGATTTCTCAGGAGGCAGGTAAGGTGGTCTGGTATTCCTATGTTAGAGGTGGCACTGCAAAGACTTGCAGATGCTCTGGAAGCTGAGGCTGAAGGAGAGGTAAATATCAAGGATAACCTCTAAGTGGACAACAAAGTCCAAATTTTGAAGAAATGGAAGAGGTTTGGTTTTTACCTTCTGTGGTGGGGAAAGGCCTCAAGGCTCTGGCTCTGAAAAAGTGTGGGGAAACTTGAAGGGGCTCTGAGTGCCTGACTGCCAGGGGTCCCTCCTCACTTCCTCCTCAGGCCTGATGTCCTTGAGAATTAGGCATTAGCCACCAGGTGGTATATTGGGTAAACACCAGGTGGTATATTGGGTAAATCATCACTGAACTTGGGCAACTGTAGCGGAAGCAGTCTAGCTGGAATGGGATAGATGAGACCTGGAAGAAACAATGATTCTGATTCAGATAATCCTCAAGCCTTGAGAAGTGGATTGCCAATAAGAAATGGCCTTCCTCTACTCTGAGCCTCCCAAACCATGTTCTCTTCCACATTTTGACTACTTCCTGGGTTACAGACCTCATCCAGCCACCTTCTAATCCTGAGATCTGGAAATCCTATCTTGTCTTAGCTCCATTGCCTCATATACAAAGCCAGGGTGAAAACTGCCCTTGCTTACTGAATGCAAAGAAATAGAGGAAAACAATAGAATAGGAAAGACTAGAGATCGCTTCAAGAAAATTAAAGATACTAAGGGAACATTTCATGCAAAGATAGGCTCATCAAAATTATTTCTCCTTTGTGGCTTTTCCTCTCCAAAGAGCTCATCTTTCCATTGGAAACTCTCTTTTCTTAGCTTTTACTGGGCTGGCATAATCCACACTTCATTTCTAAGTTTAAATGTCATGCCATAGTGAGTCATTCCCACTCTCTTCTTCCCCATCCTTATCTTCCCCCAGGTCATTCATTGCTTCATAGCATTTGTGAAATTTTGCTGTTTGTTTGGTGGTTGGTTTTCTTATTCATTGGCTGCACCTTCTATCAGACTCTTAAGTTCTACCAGGACAGGAACTAAGACTGTTTTGTTCACAGTGGGGTACAGATGCCTATTGTACTACTTGGCTAATGTCCTCTCCTCTTAGTGCAGGGAGTAATGACATTTTGAGTTCCTAAGCACTGTAAAAATTCTGACAATTATGGTGCCTCCCGTAGTAAAAATTAGAAAAAAATTAAAATAAAACTGTACATATACTGAAATGAAACTTGTAATTTTTTTTTTTAATTTTTATTGGAGTATAGGTGGCTCAGCAGTAAAAGAATCTGCCTGCCAAGTGGGAGAGGTGGATTCGATCTCTGGTTCAGGAAGATCTTCTCGAAAAGGAAATGGCAACTTGCTCCAATATTCTTGCCTGGGAAATCTCATGGACAGAGGAGCCTGGCAGGCTATAGTCCACGGGATCACAAGAGTTGGACATGACTTAGCAACTAAACAATAACAACAATAGTTGATTTACTATGTTGCATTAGTTTCTGGTATACAGCAAAGTGAGACAGTTATACATATACATATATCCACTCTTTTTTGAAGGGATTCCCCTGTGGCTTAGTGGTTAAAAACCACATACAATGCAGAAGTCTCAGAGACATGGATTTGATCCCTGGGTCAGGAAGCGCACCTTGAGAAGTAAACAGCAGCCCACTCCAGTAACCTTGTCTGGAAAATCCCATGAATAGAGGAGCCTGGGGGGCTACATACAGTCCATGGGGTCACAAAAGAGCTGGACACAACTGAGCAAGTAAACAATAACTCTTTGGGTTTTTTTTTTTTAAGATTCTTTTCCCATATAGACTGTTACAGAGTATTGAGTAGAGTTCCTCGTGCCATACAGCAGGCTCTTATTAGTTATCTATGATGTGTATATGTCAGTCCCAATCTTTCAATTATTTGTATTATTTTCTAATTCCAAAAGTTTGGAAAAGTTCATTGAAGTGGATCTTTTCCCAATTCTTAGGTATCTCTGATTTGCTGGTAACCTAAGCCCATGTGTTGTCTGCTTTGTGTAATACATAACTGCCTAGGAAATCAAAGGAAAAAACTGTCTCCTTTCAACATCAGTAGAAAGGTTGTCTTACCACATAAATTAATTTAATAAATCTGTAATAGAGCAGTGGTCACTGTTAGCGTTATATCTCTTTTTCTACTGTAGAAACAGCAATGAATCTTTTGACCGCCCTCCAAGCTTTCTCACCCACACAGCCTGTCAACTCCCTAGTTACTGATAAACTCTAATCCCTCAAACAAATTAACAGAAGGAAAGCCTAGAGGAAAGGACTTTGTGTCTATGTGTCAGGAGAGAAAGGCGGCAGATTCTTTAAACAAACACATATATGGCACATAATGTGCACAGGTACTACGCTAGGTACTTGCACAAAACAAAAACTGAGTAACATGCTGTGTTCTTTCACACCTCAGGACCAGCACGCACTTCCTTTGGTCTGAAGCCACCTGCCTCCACCATACTCCACAGTTCCTCCAGGAATGTCTTTTCAAGGCTCTCAAACACGTTTATGTTTGGCTATGTTCTCCCTTTATATGCCATCAGAGTTTCTTATAGTTCTCTTGTTTTAGCCCTCAATATCATTTATTTTAAAAAAAATTGTAGAGTCTTTCTTTCTTTTTGGAGCAGAGAAAGGCTTATTACAAGGCCATGCAAGGAGACAGGTGGCTCAAACCCTGGAAAGCCTCGATCTCCCTGAAGGGTTTTGGCAAAGCATTTTTAATATGTTGGTTTGGGCCAGGGGTTTCAGGGTACTTGATCAGCTTATGCACATTCTTTGAATAACACCACATTTCAGTGCAAATAGATGGGGAAACAATGGAAACAGTGACAGACTTCACTTTCTTGGGCTCCAACATCACTGCAGATGGTGACTGCAGCCATGAAATTAAAAGATGCTTGCTCCTTGGAAGAAAAGCTATGACCAACCTAGACCGTATATTAAAAAGCAGAGACATTACTTTACCAACAAAGGTCCATCTAGTCAAAGCTATGGTTTTTCCTGTAGTCATGTATGGATGTGAGAGTTGGACTATAAAGAAAGCTGAGCACTGAAGAATTGATGCTTTTGAACTGTGGTGTTGGAGAACTCTTGAGAGTCCCTTGGACAGCAAGGAGATCCAATCAGTCAATCCTAAAGGAAGTCAGTCCTGAATATTCATTGGAAAGACTGATGTTGAAGCTGAAACTCCAATTCTTTGGCCACTTGATGGGAAGAACTGTCTTATTGGAAAAGACCCTGATGCTAGGAAAGATTTAAGGAGGGAGAAGGGGATGACAGAGGGTAAGATGGTTGGATAGCATCACCAACTCGATGGACACGAGTTTGATTAAGCTCCGGGAGTTGGTGATAGACAGGGAAGCCTGGTGTGCTGCAGTCCATGGGGTCGCAAAGAGTCAGGCATGACTGAGAGACTGAACTGAACTGAATTGAACCCTGAGGCAGCAGAGTGGCATCACAGGGGGTTAACATTATCAGTTCTTAGTCTCCAGGAAGCCTGGGGCTATGTGCTCATGGTCATCAATTAGTTCCTTCATTTGTGTGTGTGTGTGGTTGTAGGGAAGGTTCACATCTGCAAAACAACTCCTATGGCCACACTCCTATGGCCAACCACCTTATGGGTGAGTCTACACTGCAGGTGGGTGGCCATAGGAAATTTGCATCCAAGACTGTTGTTATTGCAGTTGTTCAGTCGCTTGGTCGTGTCTAACTCTTCATGACCCCATGGACTGCAGCATGCCAGGTATCCCTGTCCCTCATCATCTCATAGAATTGGCTCACACTCATGTCCATTGAGTCAGTGATGCCATCCAACTGTCTCATCCTGTTGTCCCCTTCTCCTCCTTCTTTTAATCTTTCCCAGCATCAGAGTCTTTTCCTAGCATCTAGGTATTTCAGAGAGGAGCTAAAGCAGAGAATATAAAGTTTTTTGAAAAGTCTGCATAGCTGTGTCCCTGGTACCTAGTACAGCATTAATCTATCAGTAAATGAATGAATGAGCAGTATTTCTGACCTCAAAGTGCTTACAATCAAATAGGAGAGTCTAAGAAATATTTACCGTTCAACATCATTACCTACCTATGCATGCATGCTCAGTTGTGTCAGACTCTGTGACCCTTTGAACTGTTGCCCACCAGGCTTCTCTGTCCATGGGATTTTTCATTTAAGAAGACTGGAGTGGGTTGCCATGCCCTCCTCCAGGGGATCTGCCTAATCCAGGAATCAAACCCTTGTCTCCTGTGTCTCCTGCATTGCAGGTGGATTCTTTACCCAACATCATTAGCATATTAATAAAGATGTGACAAGGGACTACGGGAATCTCATTTCTAATGCTAATCTCATGCTAATCCTGGTATCAGTGAAGAGTCCCTGAAGGAGGTGATGGATGAATCTTGAAGGCTGAAGAATTAGGGCAAAGAAGGGACTTTCAGAGGATGTAGGGTGAGCAAAGGCAGAAGTGCTCACCTGCATTGTAGAGTCATCCATAAGGTCGTTGGTCAGAGGAGTGTGGAGTTCATGGGAGAGCGCTTCTGATATACTTGCTTGCTGGTAGTATTGATAAAGGACATGCAGTAAGATCAGAATGATACCTTAATGACCTCAAGAAGATCCTGGATGCTCCCATTTAATGTTCTCTGTAAACAGACAATATGTTAAGAATCTCCTACAGAATAGACAGGGAATAAACAACAGTCACATCCATGATCCCTAGCTTGTTGCCTCTTTTGCCAGTGGGTTGGAGGGTGGGAATCAGGACATTGGCCTATCTCTGAGAGAAACACCTCCAGAATTCCTCATTGTCTGCTAGCAGTTGATCTGCAGTCATAATGGCAAGTTCTTAGAATAGCTTGGAGTGATCTGAGTGTTCTGTAAACACCTAGAAAAATGTGCTGTGTATAGCCATAGTTATTAAAAATTATATTAACAATAATATTAGATAACATTATTTATTTATTACATGCCAACTACATGTTGGCTCTTAGCACACATGAACTTTGATTTTCAAAAGAAACTGAGGCACAGAGAAATTAAGCAACTTGCCCAAGGTCACTCAGAAAAGAAAATAGTGAAGTGTGGACTCGGTCCAGGTGGTCTGTCTCCTGAGCTCAAACTTTGCAGCTTTCTCCCATAATGCTGTGGTTTCTCCTGAAAATTTAATGCTGCTTTTGGAACCAAGATCCACACACGCCATCTACTTCTTCAGATATTCATGCCATCTTTTTTTCAGATATAGAATTCAGAGTCAAACTTAGAGAGGTCTAAGGAGGTAGACAGTCTGGTCATCTTTAGCACTTCTGGAAAAGATGCTCTTAGAACAAAACAAGTGTTTCCCAAAGACTGTCAGCAATATGCTAGATGACTCCGAATTTGCATGAGCCAATATTTCTATTTTAATAGATACTTACTTTAAAAATATGTATTAGATACACATTATGCTGATATGCATGTATACTAAAAGGATAATTACTATAATTCTTAATTTTTAGAAATATCAAAAATATTTAACTGGACAAATAATGTTATAATAACTTATTTATCCATAATTTAATGCAGGTTTTTGATAGTTTATTTATTTACTGGCTTGCTCATTCAACAAATATTTATTGAGCATATAATATGGGTCAGGTGCTGTTCACAAATAAACTAACAAATATCACTGCTATTTCATAGCTAGCATTCTTATGGGGAGAAACAGATGAAAATTTTAAAACACAAATAAATAACATAGTATATTAAAAGAGGATAGATACCATGGGAAAATAGAACACAGAGGAAATGCCAATGGAGAGAAGGAATGAAATTTAAAAATTTTTGTTTTAACTAAAAATTACTACAAATGAAGCTGAAATCTCCATTTTAAAAAAATATTGTTTTACATTACACGTCTTTCTCTGGGAACATTCTCTTTACTATGCCTAATGTTATTAATGTTCTGCTAAAGCCAGAGACAAATTTTCTTCTAAAGTAAATAAATAACAAATAAGTAAACAAAAATGAATATCATATAATTAAACATCTAAAGAAAAGTATTATTAAATTATGGCAACAGTGCAGCATGGATATGGCAAAAAAAAAAAAAGGAAGAATACTATTTAAGTGGGCTTCCCTGGTGGTGTAGAGCCTAAGTGACTCCTTCTTTAAAACGGAGCTGCCATCTTGTAATAAAGTGCAAACACCCAAGTTCCTGGAAAAACCACAAAATAGTCCAGCCCTCACCCCATGTCACCACCCTAGACACAACCAATCACCGCATGCCAGGGAAGCGCCAAAAATACACCAATCAGGGGGCTGTTTGCAGTTAAATATACCTATCAGGGACTAACTCTCGTAAAGCCTCTGACGTCCCCTCATGTCCTGACCAATCACCTAAAAGGTCAGCAGCCTTTAACCAATCACAGGACGCCAAGGCACATCACCCATTCGCAGTCTTCTTCCCTTTTCACGGTCTTTTTCCCTTAAAAGCCTTGTACCATTCTGCTCTGGCCGCCACCCTCACCCCGCTGCATGGGCGTGTGTGCATGCAGTCAGGACCCAGGTCTGCAATAAACTCCCTCTTGCGCTTGCATCGGTGAATGGCTTCCTGGTGGTTTGTGGAGATCTGGAGATTGGGATCTGGGCATAACAGTGGCTCAGTGGAAAAAAATCCACCTGCCAATGCAGCACATGTGTGTTCCATCTCTGGTTTGGGAAGATCCCCTGGAGAATGAAATGGCAACCCACTTCAGTAATTCTGGCCTGGGAAATCCATGGACAGTGGAGCCTGGCAGGCTTTAGTCCAAGGGGTCTCAAAAGAGTTGGACACAACTAAACAAAACTGTTTAAGTCATTAAATTATGAACTTATTTAAATAGGGAACACCAAACACTTATCCCCTCCAATTGACTCTGTGTTGATAGGAAGAGAGAAAACTAGAGTCACTCACCACACCCAAGTCAGCTGTTGATACTCAAGATGAAATGCTTCCTCACAAGGCCTATGGGGAGGATTTCATCACCTAAACACAGCTGAGCTTCTACAGTTTGCAGCTTTTTTCACTTTACTTACATGATCATTTCTGTGGAGACAGCAGATAAAATACAGATAAGAATACAAAAGCTAGACTACAACAACCATTATTTTATGCTACACAACTATACCTACGTGATGCTGATGTCCAAGTGTGTGCAGACTGTGTGATTGTCGAGGCTCTGATGGGAGCAGGATGCCGGCGTTCCCTCGAGGGGAAGGCAATGCCAAGTGTTGAGAATGAGTTGCAACCCTTTCCTCAACCACCTAATTACCATCAAGTCAGTTTTGTTAGAATAAGGCTCTGCCATTAAGTGTGAACCCAAGCAGGAAAAAGTCCTCTCGTATTTTAATATTAATTACTTAATGAGTAACAAATAATCATAGCGAACATTTATTGAACATTTATTATGTGCTAGACATGTGTTAGCGCTCCACATGCGTCACCCTATTTGATTCCCATGATGAGGTTCTATGATGATTTCCATCTCACAGGTGAAGAAGCATAGGTTCAGGGAAGTTAATTAACATGTTTCAAATATAATTTGATATAATCAAAAGTCAGTCAAGCCCAGATTGTCTGACTGAAATTTGTACTAATCCTATGTGAATCTGTAAATAACCCTACGGGTTAAGAACAAAGGGTATCTCCAGGGTTTCCCTGGTAGCTCAGTGGTAAAGAGTCGCTTGCCAGGGCAGGAGACACGGGTTTGTCCCTGATCCGGGAAGATCCCACATGCCGTGGAGCAACAAAGCTGATGTACCACAACTGTTGAATCTGTGCTCTAGAGCCTGGGAGCTGCAACCACTGAGTCCACGTGCTGCGACTACTGAACGAAGCCTGTGCACCCTAGAGCCCTGCTCCACAAGAGAAGCCACAGAGATGAGAAGCCGTGCTTCCCAACTAGAGAGTAGCCCCCACTCACCACAGCTAGAGAAAAGCCCACACAGCAACGAAGATCCAGCACAGCCAAAATAAAAATTTTAAAAAAGAGTATCTCTATTCCATGGAGGAGTGGCAGAAAATGTAATGGTTGGGAGAGCAAATGTTAGTGATAGAAGTGTCAGAGTTTTAATTCTGGCTCTGCTGTGTATTAGCCATGTGGATTTGGGAAATTTATTTAACTCTTTTAAGACTTACAGCATCCTAAATTGTCACGTTTTAGAGAACTTTTAATCTCTCAGAGCCTTACTGTTTTTGCCATCGTTGTTGTCACCATAACCATCAACATCACAGCTATCATACATTGTTTTCTCGCCTTATTTTTTTCCCATTCTGAAATTGCCGTGCTATTCCTTCAATCTCTTGGATCAAGAAGTGGCTACAATGTTCTACCACCACTACTAATAATAGTAATATGAGTAAACATTTATTGTATGCTTACTACACGCCAAGTGCTTTTAGTGCATTATCTCATTCGATCTTTACAACTACTGCCTGAGATAAATACTAGTGTCATTTATAATTTATAGTTAGAAACAGGATTCATCTAGAACTCAGCACTGCTGCTTTCACATCCTTTCTACCAACCAACCACCCAGACCACCAGCTGGCTTGGGACCTCCAAAAGGGCATCCTTGAAATAGCATGGAATTTCCTGCAGGAAATTGAACACTTCAGGAGTCTGACACTAAAAGGGTTTGGAACTATCAACTGACTGACAGCAGTGGTTGCTCAAGGAATTTCTGTTTCCTCTGTTCTAACTTCCTTTGCCACAGGGGAATCCAAACAACTCCAGTTCCTCTTAAGAGAGGGAGTTGGAAAAACAGTAAGACCAATGACTCACCTGAGAAGAACAAACAGAGAGCAGTGACAAGGAATCAGACTCAAAATTGCAAATTCCAGTCACTCATTTTCCTTGTTAACAACCTTGAGTGGCTTTGAGTAAAAGATGCTCTAAAAGCCAAACGTATTTGGAGTGATAATAATCTCCTATTACATAATATAACTTTCTCCACATTTGCTATTATTTATTCGATGGCAAATTTAATAACATTTATTGGAAAACCATAGAAAATGGAAAAAAACAGTTAAGTTCTCTTGTCTGATTCAGTCTAGATTTCGATTAAATTTAAATTATTCTCTTCCCACGGCTATGCACCCTTGCCCCATTTATAAAGACCTGAAGTCCAGGGTAGGAGAGACCAAGAGCATCCCAGCGGGCAGCAGCAAGAACGCACTTCCCCTAGCCCCCGCAGCTCCTTTCGCCCATCTCCCCTCCCCCTTAGCCTGGTCGCTTGCCATTGGTGGTTGCCATAACAACCGGCAGCTGCCAGGGCAGGCAGCCTCTACCGCAGCAGGGGTGGGGTTTCGGAGGAGGGGGCAGGAGAGGAGGAGCCAGAGGAGGTGTCTGCTGCAAGTTCCTGGCTGCTTCTGAGCTCACCCCATCCTCCGAGAGGGAGGAGGCCAAGTGGTGATGCTGCTGCTTCTGCCGCTTCGACTGCTGATACTCCAGTGAGGGCTGGCTGGGTGGTTCCTATTAGCACCGTCGCCAACCAGAGAGGGAGGGGAAGAAATCCCGGCAGCCGCTGCTGATGTTGGGTTCGGAGGCTGCATCGGACTCGGTCACAAGGAAAATGGATTCAGTTTGCATCTCTCCTTCCTTTCAACAGCTTCTCCGGATCTCAGCATGGTAAGTAGCAGGGAGCGAGGTTAGCTTCTTGATTTAGCTGGCTAGTAAATGACCCGTGTATACATTTGTGGCCTGCATTGAACAATGACTCCCTCAGAGATGGGGAGGAAGATGTGGAGACAGTGATGGGGCTGGGAGAGAGGACGGTTGCCAGGGAGAGAGAAGTAAGGAGGCATCTGCTTGTGTTTAAAAAAAATGTATATATGGTGTTCTGATTTTATCTTGAACTAGCTCGGAATGCAGACTGAGCCACTTGGTTCCTTTCCTTCCAAGCTTAGCAACAGAATCAGGGGGTGGAAAAAGACTCCCAAGAAATAGATGTTATTGAAAGGAATCATTTCATTTGCAGCTCTCACATATAGGGTCGGGCCTTCCTTCAAAAACACATTTGGTGCCTCCTAAGCTTGCAGGCCCAATTATAAGGTGATTTTGCTTATTTCCTTCATTGCTAAGAAAAGGCAGCCCCAGAATTTAGCCTTTTATTTCATATTCTGGTGTACTCTTTCTGAGAAACCATTTGCCAGATAGAGTTTCATTTATAGTATACAGATTTGATTGTGATCACACAAATGGATACCCTGTGGACATGCATATCATCTATAAACATGTTACTTAGCATTTATGAAACATATTTATATGCAGAATGTGCTTTGCAATGATTTTTATGGGTTTTAAATGCCCTTGCATGCTTGGAGATAATTGCATGTTTTTGAGACTATGCTTCTGGTTTGTATTTTTATTCATTGACTTCATTTGGATTAAAGCAAGATTTATTCTTGTTCTTGTCCCTTAGTTTCATTGTGACCACTTAGGAAAATCTGTGTTATAGCCTGCCTTTTTCCTTTATTTTTAATTGGGGTTTGTAGGGGGTGATTTGAGAGCCCCAAATTTACAGTGATGGGAAAGGGAGGTGGCCTGTGGTATTATTTTGTGTCCAGCATCTTGCCAGGTGAACATTGAAAGACATCAGTTTTCGTGAAATTCTACCTCAACCCTTTCGTGTTTCTGTGTTGTGTCCCAGCAAGCACAGATGAGCTGGAAGGTGAAATGCATTCATTTTATTTACTAGTGCTGCTATTTGCTGCTCATTCCTTCAGTATCCAGGCACCATTTTCCAGTTCCCTCAAGTGTTGTATTATGGATCTACTTCTTTGGGTGGTCAAGTAAGAAAGTGGGATTGTTTTGAATATCTAGGTGTTCCCAAGTAACCTAGCCATTTCCAAATTAGCCTGCTTGTACAACTAAATGAAACAAGCGAATGATCAAAGCTCAGCTTGAGAGCGTGTGACTTGTAGGCAAAATGGGGGGTTATTGTAGTTTACAAATGTTTAGTGGGATCTGTTTGATATTTTACTGTATCACAGCTTTAAGGCAGCTCAGGATACTAAAGATGCCTGAGATGAGTAGGGTACAAGGCTCCATTACCACCCAGGATAATGGATTTTGTTGAATTAAAGCCAGAAAAATCCTTGCAGGTAAAACTGTATTAGTAACATTACATTTAGCATGTGGACTATTTTTTTATCCATCTCCCTCTTCTCTAACAATATCACCGTCAGTGCAAACATTTTTTACAATGTAAAAAACACTTGTTTTAATCCTGCATTTTATTTTACACATTGCTCGCCTTCATTTACAATTTTTACATGCATTAGAATCAGGTTTATAGTTTAATTTCTCTGCGAATAAATGTCCTGTTTGGTTTATATAATGGAAGGCTCTTCAGCAACTTAATGGGAAGAATGGACTTAATATGCTCATGGCATGTCATATATAGATTCACACCTCCATCAAGTCATGCTACCGTGGGCCTTATCACAACTACATAAAGTAGAGCAGGGAAAGAGGTGCTGGACTTGTATGTCATAACAAAAATTGTATAACATGCTGCATCCTGAATCTTTAATGATAACTTTTGATTTGTAAGAAAATTTCAGTAAGCTTTAAAGAAAATTAAGGTATGTTGTAGTTGACCCTGCTTGATGCAATGAAAACAGTTATCTTGGGCATTGTTTTATTTCCTTTGTTTCAAATTTTCGTTGGGATGTGGTTTTATAGGTGAAGTTGGCACAGTTTGAGCAGAAGCAAATCACTTTAAGTCATGGGCACAGAGCTGTCAGCAGTGCTTCAGCTGTGTGGTCAGACCTCATGGGAACACATGTGTAAATTTTGATCCTACAACCTTGGATGACCATATATGACCTTTATGGAGGGCCACAGGAAAGTGAACTATTTTTAGTTTAGTGGGGTCTAGATACAAAATAATTCAAGAGTCAATTTGATGTCAGAAAATACAAAATATATGGAAGATATATATGTGTTATTTTTAACTGTGCTGTTTATTTAGCAAGCAAAGTTAATTACCTTTTTCTCAAATACTGTCTTGAAAATGCCATTCTTGTTGTAATGTTAAATATCTTGACTGGCATTTAAACTTTCATAAAGTTTGCTTTATTTGGGATAAAACACATATTATCTAATTTCTCACTTTGGGATAGGATATTCCTTGTTTCTTCAAGTGACCTCAGAACATATTTCAGTTTTACATACATGCTTAAAGTCCCATTAGGGTACTTAGAAAATATCTGGAGAGTCAGAACTGTTTTCTACATTTCTCCTAGGTTCACAGAAAAATTGTTACAATGTTTTTCATAGTGTTGGTACCTAAGAGAAAACAAAATTTGTCTTGGAAGTTTTAACATAAATCACTCAGTTGGTTTTACTGGAATAAGTAAACTAGATGTTTACTTGGGTGTTACTCTGAGAAGTCAGTTATAATTCCCTGTGTTTGCACATCCCAACTAATTGCTTACCACATGAAAATGTTTTCCCAATCATGATGAATTAATCAATTGAAAAACAACTGTTTGTAGAGCTCTTATATTACTAGCACAATTTGCATATTCTAGCAATATAGAATTTCCTTAGGGGGTATATAAGCTGTACACACATGAAATAGTTAATGATGAAAACAATATAGTTATAATTAACACCATCATTACACCTTTTCTTAATATACTCTTTTATAGTTCTTAAAGTCATTTTACATTCTTTATCTGTCATCTTATATCCCCCAAATTCTATCATGTCAGTAAAGGTAGTGCCATAATAATTATTTTACTTAAGTGGAAAGAGGTTTGGGAGATTAGGCTTATTCAGTTTTGGGTTTGGTAAACAGTCTAATTGGGCTGAAATTCCACTCTCATGAGGCCAAATCTACCATATTAGAAAATTTAACAAATTATCTTGCTGAGATGAATTTTAAAATGTCAAGTATAATAAAATCTGCATTAAATGTGGTTCATTGTATTTGAATATTTCAGGGGCCATAGTATGTTCTTTGGTCACGTTGGATTTCCAGATAGACTAAGTGCATTCTTTAGACATCAGCCAAAAAAAAAGGGTAGACATAGAAATTATTTTGGAGAAAACTTGAGATTCATGATATTTCATAAAACATAGAAGCATTTGTCTGGGAAAAAATTAGGACTGATGTGGACTTATTTTATGGCTGAGTATTGCTTTTATTTTTAATAACATGCAAGTTGGGGGGAGTAACAATCTCTTGCTATGCCGTGTGTGTGTGCTTAGTCGCTCAGTCATATCTGACTTTTTGTGACCCCATGGAATGTAGCCCACCAGGTTCCTCTGTCCACAGGATTTTTCAGGCAAGGATACTGGAGTGTGTTGCCATCTTCCTCCTCCAGGGGATCTTCCTGACCCAGTGATCAAATCCATGTCTCCAGTGTCTCTTGTGTTGCAAGTGGAATGCGATGGCTTTACCCACTGAGCCATCAAAGAAGTCCTTTTCTGTGCTTAGGACCAAATTCATTTCCTACAGAAATTAATTTGAAGAAACTTAGCCACACCTCCTACCTATATGTCCACCCATCTATGTTAAGCATCTCTCAACCTCCATGTTCTTAAAAGTTAAAATGATATTAAATCATAAATAAGTGTACATAAGTTTAAAAATTTTATGGTATTTTGTGGACATTCATGTTTATGATTTTCTGAACCATCAAAAATCAAATACTTTGCTCCAGAATATTCTAATTATTTGCTATGTCCCTTTCTTTGCTAATGTTGTAAGGGCGTATTTTGTCTGACTGTTTAGTAATTCAGTGCTGGCCAAAGAACAAAATATGCCATCTGAACTGTCATTCCACAATTGCGAAACATCCTTTATAACTAATTAGTTTGCAGTACAAGTGATATCTATCATATTAAAGGCATTCTGCTTTAAATCAGTATTCACCAGTACAGTTAAATGTCCTTTTAAAGACTTTTTTTTTCTTACATTTTAAACATCATACCCTAATTTTTAGAATAAAAAAAGATAATGCAGAAATGTGTAAGAAAATCACCCATAATCTACCATCAAGAAATAATTACTGTTAGTACTTTGAAATACTTCCTTCTAGATTTTTTTCTATATGCCACTCAGTTGGCATATAGATTTTTTTTCTATAAACACACTCAGGTATATAATTTCATAAATGGGGCCATACTCTGAGCACTGTTTTTTTATTTTATTTAAAGTGGCCGTCTTTCCATGTTAATGATATATGTCTCTAGTAAATTTTTAATCTCTGTGTGCATTTATCTTGATGACTCAAGATATTTTCCTCCACTCTGGAGTCTTCATACTTTGCTTTTAAATACAGGTAGCTCCTACTTCATTTGCAGCAGCTGTGCTTCAAGCATTGTTTCTCAGGAAATGTGAGATCTGTTATTCTGACTTGCCTTTGCATCTCACAATGGATATTCAATTGGCCTTGGTCTTCTTTTGTCTGCTGATAAAGAACAAGTTTTGGGCCCAAGTCAGAGAAATCCTGGTTTGAATTGCTAAGAATTTCACCAGGTACATGCATAAGCAATAAGTACAGAAACAAAAACCTCGTCCAGATTTGTGTTATTTTTCCTCAGTATAGTAGGGCCATCCTATAGTCCTAACCTCTGAGACCAGCTTAAATCCTTCATAAAAATCATTTAAACAACATATATTAGCTATCACATGAATTAGACTAAACTCAGATATATTTTTGGCATCTGTATTTTTCTTAAACCTGTATATAGTTTTTAAATGAAAGCTCAGTCTTTTGGCTCTTCCCCTTTTAAAATATGAATAGTGGTTGGATTATTTTATACTTTAAGTTTGAGCTTTAAATGTAACTTTTGGGGACTTCCCTTGTGGTCCAGTGGTTAAGACTTAGCCTTCCAATTCAGAGGGTGAGGGTTCAATCTCTGGTCAGGGAGCTAAGATCTCACATACCTCACAGCCAAAAAATCAACATAAAACAAGCAGTATTGAAACAAATTCAATAAAGACTTTAAAAAATTGTCCACATCAAAAAAAAATTCTTTAAAAAACAATTTAAAAAATGTAACTCCTTGGAGAGGTTTCCTTTAGTATATCTTAAATCTCTGCTATTACTCTTATACCCTTTCTGTTTCCTTTGTAGCATTTATCAAAGTTGTAAAGATAGAGCTACAGTGAAACCTAAGTATGAGGAAAAAGTCTTTGTTCCCTTTCTTTGTTTGGCATCGAAATTAAGATCATTTACTGCAGTGCTTTAATTCTAGAGTCAACTGCAATTAAAACAGAGATGGAAAACCAAATGCGACTAGGTTTAGTTGACAGTGTCTGTTTAGAAAACTATTCATTGTTATTATTTTCAAGAAGGAAATTTTGCTGAGATCATTATGACTCTGAAAAAGCCTTGTGAGCTTGTGCTTCAGAAAAGAGAGTGATATTGTCATCATGCCTTCTGATCCAAACTGGAAATTTTCCCTTGGAAAATGCTACCCCGTATAACCACAGTGAAAATGTAAACCAAGCAAGTGTTTCTCACCCACATCCCTTATCTGGCTCTTGTGTAGCATTTCATGGAGAGAGATACCTTCTAAAAATAAACATTTCGTGGAGAGGTACCTTCCATGAAAGTATTGACCCATATTTAAGTCCTGTAAACTATTCACAGGTCAGATATACCTAACTTTAGTATATTTTCCAAAACAAAAACTTTTTTTTTAAATGCAATAATACTAATGAAAACAGCTAGATGGAATATTTTAAATGAATCCCATTCTGTAAAATCTAGAGTATTGTATCATGCTACTGGTAAAAGAATAGCAAGACAATAATTTTATATAAAACACAATTGTTCAGTAGCTCAGTCTGTTGTTCAGTCACTCAGTCGTGTCCGACTCTTTGTGACCCTATGAACTGCAGAATGCCAAGTTTCCCTGTCCTTCACCACCTGCTGGAACTTGCTCAAACTCATGTCCATTGAGTTGGTAATTTTATATACAACAGTAACCAATCTGGAGAGTTTGTATTAAAAACCAGCACTCTGAATTCACATGAGAATCCACATGATGGTAATTCTGCTAATTGGCACTGGAGACGGAGAGAGGGACTTAGGTGTTTTGAAGATGTTATAGATCCCAGACTTGTTTCCTTGTGAATTTCTTAGATAATTCAGTTTGTAAAAATGGGAACTCTGGAATTACTGGAGTTTCTTCTCTATCATCTGCTCTGCTCGGGTCACCTAGACCTGGAGGAAGAAATTCCTCCTATTCCGCTTGCTAGTCTTTGTCTCCTGCATCTCTTAAGTAGGAATTTGAGTTGCTATTAACTAACCATAAAGTGGAATTTTAATTTCAGAGAGTGTATGATTTTTTTTGTTGTATTAAGGAACACATTTGAATTATGACTTAGTTTTATTTTAAAAGCACTTCGTTTAATAAAAGTATCTACAAAGTTTAGAATGTAGAGTATTTTGAGCCAAGTGCCTGAGACATAATTAGCAGTCATTAAAAATAAACTGTAGCTTTGAAAAAAGATGAAGTAAAAAGGATGCCTTACCCCTAGTCAATTTTACATGGAAGGAGCATTTGAGCCATCTCGCTCTCTTCTTAGCCAGACTGTCCACATTTGAGGCTCCACAGGGTACGTGCCACACTCTGAAACAAGAGAGGAAAATAGCCTGCTACAAGGGAGACTGATTCTTCCACCACTGTGCAACCTTCAAGGGTTTTTACTCTATGGATTGAGAAGAGCCCAATCTCAAAAAGCGTGCTTAAACATGCCTGATTCACATGAATGCTCTTACCTGGACAGGTGTAGCTACACACATTGTCCAATCTTCTTCTTTTTAAAAAAATTTTATTTATCTACTTTTTTTTGGTGTGCAGGGTCTTTGCCAGGGGGACATTTTTTTTCTAGTTATGAAGAGTGGGGGCTACTGTCTAGTTGCAGTGAGCAGGCTTCTCAGTGCAGTGGCTTCTTTTGTGGAAGACAGGCTCTAGGGCTCGTGAGCTCAAGTAGTTGTAGCATGTGGGCTCAGTAGCACAGGCTCAATAGTTGTGGTGCACTGACTTAGTTGCTCCATCGCACGTGAGATCTTACCCGACCAGGGAAGAAACTTGTGTCTCCTGCATTGGCAGGCAGGTTCTTTACCACTGAGCCACCAGAGAAGCCAGTGTCCAGTCTTTTTAAGTATGGTGTATGGTTTTATATTTTATTATTTTTCAGTCTATTTGCAGCTTTTTGAAATAAAACCTAAATGACTTAGCCAAGAGCACTTGATGGTCGTAAAGACACAAGATCAATATTTCTAGCTCAGTTCAGTTCAGTCACTCAGTCATGTCTGACTCTTTGCAACCCCATGGACTACAGCACGCCAGGCTTACCTGTCCATCACCGACTCCCAGAATTTACCCAAACTCATGTCCATGGAGTTGGTGATGCCATCCAACCATCTCATCCTCTGTCATCCCTTTCTCCTCCTGCCTTCTATCTTTCCCAGCATCAGGGTATTTTCGAATGAGTCATCTCTTCGCATCAGGTGGCCAAGGTATTGGAGCCTCAGCTTCAGGTATCAGTCCTTCCAGTGAATATTCAGGATTGATTTCCTTTAGGATTGACGGTTTGATCTTCTTGCAGTCCAAAGGACTCACAAGTGCCTTCTCCAGCATCACAGTTCTGAAGCATCAATTCTTTGGTGCGCAGCTTTCTTTATGGTTCAGCTCTCACATGCATATATGACTACTGGAAAAACCAAAGCTTTGACTATACAGACCTTTGTCAGCAAAATAATGTCTCTGCTTTTTAATATGCTGTCTAGGTTGGTCACAGCTTTTCTTCCAAGGAGCAAGCGTCTTTTAATTTCATGGCTGCAGTCACCATCTGCAGTGATTTTGGAGCACCCCAAAATAAAGTCTGTCATTGTTTCCCGGTCTGTTTGCCATAAAGTGATGGGACCAGATGCATTAAGCTTTGTTTTTTGAATGTTGAGGGTTTTTTGTTTTTTTTTTTTTTTTGAGTGGAAAAAAAATGTTTTATTTGAGGTATTGTTGATTTTTTTTAAATTTTCTTTACTTTATTGTGTTGGTTTTGCCATACAATGACATGAAACTGCCATGGGTTTACATATGCTCCCCCTCCAGAACCCCCCTCCCTCCTCCCTCCCGATTCCCTGTCCCTTAAGCCGGCTTTTTCATTCTCCTCTTTCACTGTCATCAAGGGGCTCTTCAGTTCTTCTTCGCATCCTGCCATAAAGGTGGTACCATCTTCGTATTTGAGGTTATTGATATTTCTTCCGGCAACCTTTTTTCTAGCTTATGCTTCATCCAGCCTGGCATTTCACATGATGTATTCTGCATATAAGTTAAAGAAGCAGGGTGACAGTATACAGCCTTGACTCACTCCTTTCACAATTTGGAACCAATCTGTTGTTACATGTCCAATTCTAACTGTTGGTTCTTGACCTACATACACATGTCTCAGGAGGTAGGTACGGTGGTCTGCTAGTCACTGGCCATTTGCTTACTGACATTTATATGGTTTGAAAATATTAACTGTCCAAATTTATTTTATATAATCCACTTGCTTTGAAACATTGATCTTTGGCTATATAGTCAACTGTAATGTAAGTGGCATTGATCCATTCTTGGTTCACATAGTGCCATCGCTAACCACATTCTTGATGTCCTCAAATGTTGTTTTCCTAACATTATGACAGAGAACACCTGATGAAACAGTAGAAAAGCATTTTGTTTCGGAGATAGTCATTTTGCAAAAGAGCACTTTCCCTTGGGTCAATCTGAATTTTTTTTCAAACTTGATGCTGACTCAATTCTGTTCTTTAGAAGAATTGAGGACATGCATCGTTATTGAGTTTCCTTTCTAATTCAAATAAACCGGTTTATTCCAACAACAAATGGAATAGTCTTGACTCTCTTAATAACAAAAATATCTAAAATGGTCAGGATATAACAAGTATAAAAAAGAAACTTACTTTTACAACTTACTTTTCAAAATTATCCAGAAAAGAACTAAATTCTTTGAGTACCTATTATATATTTATTATGGGCTTCCCTGGTAGCTCAGATGGTAAAGAATATGCCTGCAATGCAGGAGACTCTGGTTCATTTCCTGAGATGGGAAGATCCCCTGGAGAAGGAATAGGCTACCCACTCCAGTATTCTTGGGCTTTCCTGGTGGCTCAGATGCCTAAAAATCCATCTGCAATGTGGGAGACCTGGGTTTGATACCTGAGTTGAGACAATCCCCTGGAGGAGGACATGGCAACCAACTCCAGTATTCTGGACTGGAGAATCCCATGGACAGAGGAGCCTCCTTTATATAAGGAGATGATGAGGACATTCTTTGTTCTTTTTGTTTAGAACTTGTTATCTTTTGGTCATAAATTCTACTAAGGTTTGGTAGACATTTTGTGATTGGTCTGTCCCATGGTATGGTAAAGAATCTGCCTGCAGTCTGCCTGCAGGAACGCTGGGTTTGATCCCTAGATGGGAAGATCCCCTGGAGAAGGGAACAGCTACCCACTCCAGTATTCTTGCTTGGAGAATCCCGCGAACAGAGGAGATTGGTAGGCCACAGTCCATGGGGTCGCAAAGAGTCGGACACAACTGAGCGACTTTCCCTTTCACAATGAAGGCTCGTTCCTAGTTCAGGTGAGGATTATTTACTATATCTAGATTGTGTGTATGTGCTCAGATGCTCCATCATGTCCAACTCTTTGTGACCCCATGGACCATAGCCTGCCAGGCTTCTCTGTCCGTGGGATTCCTCAGGCCAAAATATTGGAGTGGGTTGCCACTTCCTTCTCCAGCGGATCTTGACCCAGGAATCGAACCTGCATCTCCTGCATTGGCAGGCAGATTCTTTACCACTGAGAAGCTACTTTCATTCCACTATACCTAGTTATTTCCCAGTCAAGTCTGATTTTTGTTCTTTAGAGAAACATTCAGTTTTCATTAACATGGAAGCTGAAATGAGTTTAACCCAGTCGGTGAGCATTTGATAAAAATGAACTATCTATATTAAATCTAATGCTGTTGATCTGGTTTGGGGGCAGTCACAATGACATTTCAATCAGACAATTTGTAGTTTCAAGTGTTTCCTTCCTGCTCCATCAATTGTTTGTTTTATCTCTTATAATCAGTAAGCAAAGGCATTTTCCACAATAACTAATATGTATTTAATACTTTCTTTTACAAGTTACAAAGGACTTTTCATACTTTAAATTTTCACAAGCATGTAAGATAGTAAGAGAAGATAGTACATATTATGTACTATTGTACTATATTACATTATTTTATATCATTTATAATCATCCTCAGGATAAAGTTCAGATTGATTACCTGTGTCCAGCATAACCTCACAACTAAGTGAAACTATGAGATGCAAATCCAGATTTCCTTACTTCCAAATTCTTTTGTTCTGTGAGATGTGGCCCCATACAACCAAATGACCCATCAGTAATGTGAATCAGAGCCCAAGAACTATGACATGATCTGACCTGCACTCTAAGTCCTAACTCAGGTGCTAAGGAAATTTAGGTCATCTGGTTATGCTCACTGAGTCCTTTCGTATATAATCAGTGGGTGTGTATATGCATATGGAAAGAACTTTGGGCAGGGGTTTTAGAGGGATGGGGGATGAAAAGTTTCCACATGTGTATCATTGCCATCAGCACCAACGCCACAAAAGCCTAATTGACGTTCTCCAAAATAGAAAGCATTCAAAGACTTCCAATTATTATCCCTGGTATTTGTCCAAAAGTAACTTCTGTTTTTTATAAGGAAAAAGGGCCAAATTTAATAGAATATTAGTACATGTAACACTTAGATGGAATACATAAATAGCACCACTGTTTTCAGTACAAGTCATTGTTCTTGTGACGTGACCACAGTGAATTCTAGCTAATTGGCCTGAATTGTAAACGCACATGTTGATGAGGATGGTTTTGAATCAGTATTCAATCCTCTTTCTTCTCTGAAGATGAGCGTTTCATTTGCTAAGCCAAATATAGTGTTTAGCTTAATAAATAGAGGTTATGAGGCATATTAATCTCCTTTATGAATAAAATTCAGGTTAAAAAAGTCACTAAGAACTTTCTTTCAAAACACATGTGACTTTAATGTTAGTTATTGTTGCATTGTTTGTGTTTGTTTTACTACGCTTCCTAGATGCCAGACATTGCCCCAAAGTTGTTGCATGCATACAACAGCACACTTTGAAGAAGGTAATAGTGCCCCTATGTTATTTATTCCTCAACTAAGGTTTATTGATGTAAAGTAATTTAATACTTAAGATTATCTAACTCGTAACAGATGGAACTAGATTCTGAACTCAAGTCTTCTTGACTCCAATGTCATCATACATAATGAGCTAAACCTCTTCCTTCTTTTTTTTTTCTCTTCCTTCTTGCAGTGAAAATTTGACTGTGTTCCTGAAATTTAAATAAAGAAAAGGCAAATACATTTTAATGTTATTATTATTGTTAAATATTAATCGAGACTCAATTCTTGCTAAGTAAGGATAGTAACACTGTTAAAATTGACACTCGAGAACAAAGTCCACATAACCATAGTTTCCTCAGTGAGGAATGAAAACAAAGGATTGAATGAACTGCAGTCCTAAAACCATTTGGGGTTTTTGTTTTAATAATTCTTAGGAGATCATTTGTGAGTTACGTGTATTTGACAACATAATCTGGGATCCTCTCTTTAAAACAAATATTTAAATAGGTATTAAATATGTTTTATTTATTTATTTTTTACTTACTTATTTATTTATTTTTTAATTGCTTTTGCCATACAATGACATGATATCACCATGGGTTTACATATGCTTCCCCTCCAGAACCCCCCTCCCTCCTCCCTCCGCCCCGGGAAATCTCGCTGCACCAGCCCCGAGCATCAATCCTGGGCTGGCGACTGATTAGACATATGATAATTAACATGCTTCAATGCCCTTCTCCCATATCATCCCACCCTTACCCTCATCCACAAAGTCCACGAGTCTATTCTATACATCTGCGATCCTTTTGTTGTCTCGCATGTTGGGTTCTCGTTACCGTCTTTCTAAATTCCATATATATGCGTTAATATACTGTATTGTTGTTTTTGCTTCTGGCTTACTTGACTCTGGATAATGGGCTCCAGTTTCGTCCATCTGAGTAGAATTGGTTCAAATGAATGTTTTTTTAATGCTGAGTAATATTCCATTGTGTATATGTACCACAGCTTTGTTATCCATTCATCAGTTGATGGGGATC
>ML661893.1:5137698-5222957 GCA_007570785.1 Antilocapra americana
TTGTTTTTGCTTCTGGCTTACTTCACTCTGGATAATGGGCTCCAGTTTCGTCCATCTGAGTAGAATTGCTTCAAATGAATTTTTTTTTAATGCTGAGTAATATTCCATTGTGTATATATACCACAGCTTTCTTATCCATTCGTCAGTTGATGGGCATCTAGGTTGCTTCCATGTCCTGGCTATTGTAAACAATGCAGCGATGAACATTGGGGGTGCACGTGGCTCTTTCAATTCTGGTTTCCTCAGTGTATATGCCCAGCAGTGGGATTGCCGGGTCATATGGCAGGTCTATTTGCAGCTTTTTAAGGAACCTCCACACTGTTTTCCATAGTGGCTGTACTAGTTTGCATTCCCACCAACAGTGTAAGAGGGTTCCCTTTTCTCCACATCCTCTCCAGCATTTATTGCTTGTAGACTTTTGGATGGCAGCCATTCTGACTGGTGTAAAGTGGTACCTCATTGTGGTTTTGATTTGCATTTCTCTGATAATGAGTGATGTTGAACATATTTTCATGTGTTTGTTAGCCATTTTTATATCTTCTTTGGAGAAATGTCTGTTAAGTTCTTTGGCCCACTCTTTAATTGGGTTGTTTATTTTTCTAGAATGGAGCTGCAGGAGTTGCTTGTATATTTTTGAGATTAATTGTTTGTCCATTGCTTCATTGGCTATTATTTTCTCCCATTCTGAAGGCTGTCTTTTCACCTTGCTTATAGTTTCCTTTGTTGTGCAGAAGCTTTTAATTTTAATTAGGTCCCATTTGTTTATTCGTGTTTTTATTTCCAATATTCTGGGAGGTGGGTCATGGAGTATCCCGCTTTGGATTATAGCAGAGAGTGTTTTGCCTATGTTATCCTCTAGGAGTTTTATAGTTTCTGGTCTTATGCTTAGATCTTTGATCCATTTTGAGTTTATCTTTGTGTATGGTGTTAGAAAGTGATCTAGTTTCATTCTTTTACAAGTGGCTGTCCAGTTTTCCCAGCACCACTTGTTAAAGAGGTTGTCTTTTCTCCATTGTATATTCTTGCCTCCTTTGTCAAAGATAAGGTGTCCATAGATGCGTGGATTTATCTCTGGGCTTTCTATTCTGTTCCATTGATCTATGTTTCTGTCTTTGTGCCAGTACCATACTGTCTTAATGACTGTGGATTTGTAGTATAGCCTAAAGTCAGGTAGGTTGATTCCGCCAGTTCCATTCTTCTTTCTCAAGATTGCTTTGGCTATACGAGGTTTTTTGTATTTCCATACAAATTGAGAAATTATTTGTTCTAATTCTTTGAAGAAGACCTCTGGTAGCTTGATAGGAATTGCATTGAATCTATAGATTGCTTTGGGTAGTATACTCATTTTCACTATATTGATTCTTCCAATCCACGAACACAGCACATTTCTCCATCTGTTTGTGTCCTCCTTGATTTCTTTCATCAGTGTTTTATAGTTTTCTATATACAAGTCTTTTGATTCTTTAGGTAGAAATACTCCTAAGTATTTTATTCTTTTTGTTTCGATGGTGAATGGAATTGTTTCCTTAATTTCTCTTTCTGATTTCTCACTGTTAGTGTATAGGAATGCCAGGGATTTCTGTGTGTTGATTTTGTATCCTGAAACTTTGCTATATTCACTGATTAGCTCTAGTAATTTTCTCGTAGAGTCTTTAGGGTTTTCAATATAGAGGATCATGTCATCTGCAAACAGAGAGAGTTTTACTTCTTCTTTTCCAATCTGGATTCCTTTGATTTCTTTATCTGCTCTGATTGCTGTGGCCAAGACTTCCAAAACTATGTTGAAAAGTAGTGGTGAGAGTGGGCACCCTTGTCTTGTCCCTGATTTCAGGGGGAATGCTTCCAGCTTTTCACCATTGAGTATAATGTTTGCTGTGGGTTTGTCATATATAGCTTTTATTATGTTGAGGTATGTTCCTTCTATTCCTACTTTTTGGAGGGTTTTTTATCATAAATGGATGTTGAATTTTGTCAAAGGCTTTCTCTGTATCTATTGAGATAATCATGTGATTTTTATTTTTCAATTTGTTAATGTGGTGTATTGATCGATTTACGAATATTGAAGAATCCTTGCATCCCTGGGATAAAGCCTACTTGATCATGATGTATGATCTTTTTGATGTGTTGTTGGATTCTATTTGCTAGAATTTTGTTGAGGATTTTTGCGTCTAAGTTCATCAGTGATATTGGCCTGTAGTTTTCTTTTTTTGTGGCATCTTTGCCAGGTTTTGGAATTAGGGTGATGGAGGCCTCATAGAATGAGTTTGGAAGTTTACCTTCGTCTGCAATTTTCTGGAAGAGTTTGAGTAGAATAGGTGTTAGCTCTTCTCTAAATTTTTGGTAGAATTCAGCTGTGAAGCCATCTGGTCCTGGGCTTTTGTTTTTTGGAAGATTGCTGATTACGGTTTCAATTTCCGTGCTTGTGATGGGTCTATTGATATTATCTATCTCTTCCTGGTTTAGTCTTGGAAAGTTGTACTTTTCTAGGAATTTGTCCATTTCATCCAAGTTGTCCAGTTTATTTGCATATAGTTGCTGATAATAGTCTGTTATGATCCTTTGTATTTCTGTGTTTTCTGTTGTGATCTCTCCGTTTTCATTTCTAATTCTGTTGATTTGGTTCTTCTCCCTTTGTTTCTTGATGAGTCTGGCTAATGGTTTGTCAATTTTATTTATCTTCTCAAAGACCAGCTTTTGGCTTGGTTGATTTTTGCTATGGTCACTTTTGTTTCCTTTGCATTTATTTCTGCCCTGATCTTTAAGATTTCTTTCCTTCTACTAGACCTGGGCTTCTGCATCTCTTCCCTTTCTAGTTGCTTTAGGTGTAAAGTAAGGTCATTTATTTGATTTTTTTCCTGTTTCCTGAGGTGAGCTTGTATTGCTATGAACTTTCCCCTTAGCATTGCTTTCACAGTGTCCCATAGGTTTTGGGCTATTGTGTTTTCATTTTCATTCGTTTCCATGCATAACTGAATTTCATTTTTGATTTCTTCTGTGATTTGTTGGTTATTCAGCAGTGTGTTGTTGAGCCTCCATATGTTGGAAGTTTTGAAAGGTTTTCTCCTGTAGTTGATATCTAATCTCACTGCATTGTGGTCAGAAAAGATGCTTGGGATGATTTCAATAGTTTTGAATTTATCAAGGTTAGATTTATGGCCCAGGATGTGATCTATCCTGGAGAT
Organism: Antilocapra americana; assembly: GCA_007570785.1. NCBI lineage: Eukaryota > Metazoa > Chordata > Mammalia > Artiodactyla > Antilocapridae > Antilocapra > Antilocapra americana. Next base: position 5,140,881 of record ML661893.1, read on the forward strand.
GGTCCCGTGTGCACTTGAGAAAAAGGTGAAATTCCTTGTTTTGGGGTGGAATGACCTATAGATATCAATTAGGTCTAGTTGGTTTATTGTATCATTTAAAGTTTGAATTTCCTTGTTACTTTTCTGTCTGGTTGATCTATCCATTGGTGTGAGTGGTGTATTAAAGTCTCCCACTATTATTGTGTTGTTAATTTCCCCTTTCATACTTGTTAGCATTTGCCTTACATATTGTGGAGCTCCTATGTTAGGTGCATAAATATTTATAATTGTTATTTCTTCTTTCTGGATTGATCCTTTGATCATTATGTAATGTCCATCTTTATCTCTTTTCACTGCCTTCATTTTAAAGTCTACTTTATCTGATATGAGTATTGCCACTCCTGCTTTCTTTTGGTCTTTATTCGCATGGAATATCTTTTTCCAGCCTTTAACTTTCAGTCTATATGTGTCCCTAGGTTTGAGGTGGGTCTCTTGTAGACAACATATATAGGGGTCTTGTTTCTGTATCCAGTCGGCCAATCTTTGTCTTTTGGTTGGGGCATTCAGCCCGTTTACATTTAAGGTAATTATTGATAAGTATGATCCCGTTGCCATTTATTTTATTGTTTTGGGTTCCAGATTATCTATCCCATCCGTGTTTCCTATCTAGGCAAGTTCCTTTAGCATTCGTTGGAGGGCTGGTTTGGTGTTGCTGAATTCTCTCAGTTTCTGCTTGTCTGAGAAAATTTTGAATTCTCCTTCAAATTTGAATGAGATCCTTGCTGGGTACAGTAATCGGGGTTGTAGATTGTTTTCTTCCATGACTTTAAGTATGTTTTGCCATTCCCTTCTGGCCTGAAGCGTTTCTATTGAGAGATCAGCTGTTATCCTTATGGGATTCCCCTTGTGAGTTATTTTTTGTTTCTCCTTTGCTGCTTTTAAAATTTGCTCTTTATATTTGATATTTGTTAATTTGATTAATATGTGTCTTGGGGTGTTCCACTTGGAGTTCATTCTATTTGGGACTGTCTGTGTTTCTTGGACCTGAGTGGTTATTTGCTTTCCCTATTTAGGGAAGTTTTCAACAATTATCTCTTCAAGAATTTTCTGATGGTCTTTCTTTTTGTCTTCTTCTTCTGGGATTCCTATGATTCGAATATTGGTGCGTTTAATATTGTCCCAGAGGTCTCTAAGATTGTCCTCATTTCTTTTAATTCTTTTTTCATTTTTCCTTTCTGTTTCATTTATTTCTGCCATTCTGTCTTCTACCTCACTTATCCTGTCTTCTATCTCTGTTATTCTACTGTTGGTTCCCTCCAGGGTGTTTTTTATCTCATTTATTGCATTATTTATTGTATTTTGACTCTTTTTCATTTCTTCTAAGTCCTTGTTAAAGCTTTTTATTTTTTTTTCTTTTTTCTCCTTTAGCTTTATTTCTTTTTTTTCTTTTTTTTTTTAAAGTATTTTTGAGAATCCAGTCTTTACTCTAGATTTTTAATCTTCGCTCATTAGTACTTGGTATCAACTTTGTACCTTTTAGGATCCAAGCTCCAGTACCCATTGTTACCTGGGAGTGAGATCTTTGGCTTGACTGCTTTCTCCCCATTCTTATCTCTTGCTAGTAACAGTGAGTAAACCTAGACCCACCCACCAGAAAACCACACAAGCTTTCCCATCCAGGAAACTTCGACAAACCACACATCCAACCCCTCCCACAGAGAGGAACCCCCACAATAAAGGGACAACACAGCAAGATAAACAAGATGAAAAGGCAGAGAAATACCCAGCAAGTAAAGGAACAGGATAAATACCCCCTAGACCAAACAAAAGACGAAGAGATAGGAAGTCTACCTGACAAAGAATTCCGAATAATGATAGTGAAAATGATCCAAAACCTGGAAAATAAGTTGGAGTTACAGTTCAATAACCTGCAGGCAAGGATTGAGAAGATGCAGGTATTAAATATGTTTTAATAAAAGAAAATTCTCTAGTTTCCCTTCCTACTTTTTTGAAGCAATAAAACCCCCAGAAAACCTTGTATGCTGTGTTTTTCACAATTCTGTAAACTGTGAAGTTTTCTTTTTCTCCAAAGAGATTCAGAGAGCAGTTTTACAAGAATTTCATTTCCCAAAAAAATCCTCCATTGTGAAAAGGACTGAGCCATACAAATCCCAGAATTTAATACTATGAAGAGCATATTCTGTGCTCTTATACTTTCCATGTTTCTAAATTCATGCAACTTAAGACTTCTTTTGTTTCAGTTTTTTGCTTATACTGAATAGCAGGAGTTTTGACAAGAGTAGGCTTGGATGTGAAAAGGTTGAAACGTTGATTTGCTTGTCCCTGTATATAGTTGAGATATATATAATAAATATTTGTGGCCTATGGCAACCATTGAATGTAATGAAACTCTCTCAGCAGTATGTTGTAAGAAAAGGTTCAGTGACTTAGGAAAACATGTAAGATATGTCTTTTAAATTAGGGGAAAAAAGGAGTCAAAAATCAAAAGATGGAATTTAATACCAGTTTTGTGAAAAGAGAAAAAAATTCCATAAACATATACATATATTTTGTAAGTGCAAATCAAAATAGTAAAAGAAATTAAATCTGGGTAGCAACTTTGGGGCTTCCTAGGAGGCACTAGTGGTAAAGAATCCACCTGCCAATGCAAGAGACATAAAGAGGCGTGGGTTTGATCCCTCGATTAGGAAGATCCCCTGGAGGTGGGCATGGCAACCAGTATTCTTGCCTAGGAGATCTTCTGTGGACAAAGGAGCTTGGCAGGCTACAGCCCATAGGGTTGCAAAAAGTCAGGCTACATAACTGAAGCAACTTAGCACACTAGTAACTGCAGATGGTGACTGCAGTCATGAAATTAAAAGACACTTGGTCCTTGGAAGAAAAGTGATAACCAACCTAGACAGCATATTAAAAAACAAAGACATTACTTTGTGAACAAAGGTCTGTCTAGTCAAGGCTATGGTTTTTCCAGCGGTCATGTATGGATGTGAGAGTTGAACTATAAAGAAAGCTGAGCCCTGAAGAACTGATGCTTTTGAACTGTGGTGTTGGAGAAGACTCTTGAGAGTCCCTTGGACTGCAAGGAGATCCAACCAGTCCATCCTAAAGGAGATCAGTCCTGGGTATTCATTGGAAGGTCTGATGTTGAAATTGAAACTCCAATACTTTGGCCACCTGATGTGAAGAACTGACTCATTGGAAAATACCCTGATGCTGGGAAATATCGAAGGCAAGAGGAAAAGGGGATGACAGAGGATGAGATGATTGGATGGCATCACCAACTCAATGGATATGAATTTGAGTAAGCCCTGGGAGTTTGTGAGGGACAGGGAGGCCTGGCATGCTGTAGTCTATGGGGTATCAAAGAGTCGGACACGACTGAGTGACTGAACTGAACTGAACTTTATGAGAAATTTCTATGTTGGTTTTTTTTTATGATTTCCAAATTTAGTAAAATAAAATTTGCTTATTTATTTAGTAAAATGTGGTGAGTATTTTTAAAAGAAAAATTTGGTCATCCAAATTTCTAAATCATCCACAAATCCAAATAATTAACTGTCCAGAGTGACTCTTCAGGGCTTCTGAAAGATGGACGTTCTGCTCTCTCTGGATCAGAGGCTCCAAATTGGCTTCTATGGACACCACAATGTCCCTGGTGAGACACAGAGAGAAAGGGAAGGCTGAGAGGATGGGCCTGTCCTGGCTTTCTAAGCACGTTCTCATAAACAGACAAACACACATACCCACTGAATGTCATCCTAAAGTTTTGAGAAAAGGATACTTTCACAAAAATTGTTTGAGAACCCAATGATATAATTAATATTATGCGTGCCAAAATAGCTAATTTCTTTAAAAACTAAATTTTGAAATTTTCACTTGAATATTCATCATCTTTTGTCAACCTCTAGTGGTTTTAGTTCACAGTGTTTATTTGAATCAGACAAAACTCAAAGCTTAACACCATGTTATTCATTTTCATTGAAGACCTCAAATAAGGTTTATATGATGAGAGAGCATAAATACATACAAATTCTTCAGAATTTTGACCTTTTTCCTTTTAGGAAGTAAACACAGTTACCTCCAGCATGAAGGACATGCTTACACTTTTCTGCTCCCTCTGTAATTTAGATGAAGTGAAATTTTTCTATCCTTTGGTCTAATAATAATGATAATGCTGGAATGATGATGCTGTGATGGCAGTTCACACTTTGAGGGTGGGAGTCTGGAGTTGCATAGCTCCAGGGAACACTGTGACGCCTTCCCGAGTTGTGCAGGGGAGTGGTACTGAATGAGCACCTGTTGTGTGCCCTGTGAGGTTCTGAACACTTTGCAAATATAACACCTCGGCTGTGGGTACTATTGTACCCCTTTCTTACTCCTGTAGTTGAGGAAACTAAGACAGAGAAATGTTCAACCAGCTAACAAATGATTTTCTGAATGGTTCCTAAGTACTTGTCTTTATACTAGGTATATGGGATGAAGATCAGGTTCTTATTCCCAAAAGGCTTATAAAGGAGTTAAGGAGATAGATCTATAAATAAGAATTATTAGTAAAATAAGAAACTGGAGCCTATTATACAGAGTGAAGTAAGCCAGAAGGAAAAACAACAATACAGTATACTAATACATATATATGGAATTTAGAAAGATGGTAACGATAACCCTGTATGTGAGACAGCAAAAGAGACACAGATGTATAGAACAGTCTTTTGAAAACAAACAAGCAAACAAAGAACAGTCTTTTAGACTCTATGGGAGAGGGCAAGGGTGGGATGATATGGGAGAACGGCTTTGAAACATGTAAATTATCATATGTGAAATCAATTGCCAGCTCAGGTTTGATGCATGATACAGGGTGCTCAGGGCTGGTGCACCGATGACCCAGAGGGATGGAATCGGGAGGGAGGGGGGAGGGGGGTTCTGGAAGGGGAACACATGTATACCCGTGGTGGATTCATGTCAGTGTATGGCAAAACCAACACTATAATGTAAAGAAAAATAAATAGATAAATAAAATTATTTTTTAAAAAAGTTAACAGTTGTAATGGTATGCCTTTCCTATTCAACCATCAAAGGACATAGCCTCGAAGGAAAAAAAAAAAAAAAAAGAGGAATACCTTAACATTTACCCTCAAGATAACAGAGTCTTATTTTAGCTGAACTGCATTTGATCTTTACTAAAGAAATAAAAACAAAATGTGAATGACTTTTTAGTGACTATTTCCTGTTGCTTTGTGTTACAATAGTAATACTTAACTTTGATCATATATTTTAACACTACCTGACCAAACTTATCTAATTGATGTCTTAAGATAATTCAAGATCTTATTTCTTATGTGAGTTACTAACCAGAGTTAGTTTTCTCTTCATGAAATCATCTGGTCAACCTGTGTAATTTGAAACTAGGGATGTATTAGAACATTTTGAATTAAAACAGAACTTTAATATACTCTTCAAACCAAATGCAAATGAGTATTCTTTGAATTTGCGACCATAATTTTAATACAAAGGAAAATCATGTTTAAAAATAAATCTGACACCTATGATGTATTCTTCTAATGTATATGTGTGGAGGAGTGAAGAGTGGGGAATATACAAAGATGAGTAAGACTCAATCCCAAAGATATGCAGTAAGCATTTAGGCACTAAAATTATGCTGAGAGACTCAGAGCCTTTGTCAGAACATAAGAATGTTTGAAACTAGGTATCAAACATGTGAAAATCTATACAAGAAAACTGAGAAACATCCGTCAAGGAACATAAATGAAGGAAATTAGTAGATTCATGATGATTAAAGATTGAATTTATCATCTGAAAGTGGAGGAGAGGCATTGTAACCTACTTTTTCAAAATGAATGTTACAGTAACATGAAATATCACTATATATATGGTGACTCTTTTACATAGGATATCTATATATATATAGTAACCCCTTTCCAGAGAATAGTGCAGACTATAAATTTTTTTAAATAAAGAAAAACAAAATCACATAAACAATCACTTTGCAGCATGAATAATTTGCTGTGTTCTGAATTTTAATATACTGACTTTATCACTTGGGATGTATTAGAAAATGGTATAAGACTGAGGTAAGAATGACTGTTAAATCCTGAAGAGAAAATTGTGAATGGCTTCTTACAGTTTTTTCCCATTAGAACCTTTCCTGGCATGTGAATGTAATGAGGCCACATGCAGTATTGGAAAAGATGTTAGATACATTGATTTCAGCTCTTTCCTGATTATTCTTTCTGTATTTAATACAGAAAAACATCACTGAGAAAGTGAGGGAAAATATAAATCCAGAAGGGGAAAGATAACTGAGTATTTAATGAGAGTATTGATCCTGATCCACCTGCTTTTGGTGTTTTTCCTTCTTTGAGCTGTGATTATCAGTACTCCAACCTCTATACTGAATAATCTGTAAACCCTCTCTCTATGTAGTCAAGTGCCACTGAGGCAGAGACCTGTAAAAGCCTAGCAAATCTCTTAAACTTTGTTTCTTTTTAAGTAAAAGGAAGGTCTTGTGCTAGTTTATAACAAGGACCCTTCCAGTTGTAATATGTTTATGACCCTCTGAGTGTCCATCACATTTTCCATCCATCCTGTGTCATAATAAATGCTTCCCAAGATAATAAAACAATATTGGTTTTTTGTTATGTTTCTGTTTCACTGTGTATGTGTCTGTGTGTGACGTTGCCATTCGGTTTAGCGAAAAGGTCATTAAATACAAGTCATACATATAAAAAGGCGTACAACATAGTATTTGCAGGGCTAATTAGATCGTCCAGTGAATAATAGTATTGACTTTACTTTTTCTTAACTTCAGCCCAGAGTCTGTATCCTCCGTAAGTGCTGATGTTCAAGCACGAGGTGAATGATTGACTGACAGAGGTATTATTAAGAGGTTTCCTAGGTTTCTTAAGGGGCTGTATTAAATTATATTCAAGGATTCTTTCCATTCAACATTTTGAACCTGTCGAAGTAGACCTTCAGGGCAGGAGCATTCTCTGTCATACAGAATATTTGCTCTTGTGCATTCAGGAAGTTACTTTCTAGAGTTCCCCTTGGGGAAACCAGCTTGCCATATGTGTGATGTTTTAATCAAAGTATGAACATAGCTGGGACTTCCCAGATGGTGCTAGTGGTAAAGAACATGCTTGCCAGTGCAGGAGACATAAGACATGGGCTTGATCCTTGGGTCAAGAAGATCCCCTCCAAGAGTGCATGGCAACCCACTCCAGTATTTTTACCTGGAGTATCCCATGGACAGAGGAGCCTGGCAGACTACAGTCCATAGGGCCGAGAAGACTCAGACACAACTGAAGCAACTATCACCCACGCACACATGAACATAGCTCTGCTTGATAGAAAAACATCAAATGAATGGATACAGGATTGTCTTTTTCATTCCCTCCCATTTCTCAGGACAGATTTTACTGTTGTATATTAGGTCAGCAGGATTTCTCACAAAATCAGAGAATTCTTTCACTTGAAAAGTAGTCTCTTCTTACAGTCTTTGTCTTCATACAAAGTTCACATATCCCAGCTGTAATTTTTGTTTTTTAGGGTGAGGCCGTGTGCCACAGTGTGAAAACATAAAACTAGGATTCAGAAATCCTGGGTTTCATCTTTGTTCAGCCACCAGCCAGCTGTATGACATGAGCAGGCATCCTGTTCATTCTTGATTTTTGTTTTTTCAACTGTAAAAAGAGAAAAAAATATTGCCCCTTATTTTCTTGTTGCTCCTCTTGAAAGAAAAATAACTAAGTGTCCAGAAGGGTTTTTGCCTTTAGATGTGTAGGCATATTTGCAAACTGATGAAGGAATTCTCTTTTGAAATCCAAAGTCCTTTTATTTGCTGTGGTAGTGGTTACAGTTATTTGTGGACCTGGCTTTTTTCTCCCTTTAGCCTCCAAGGAGACAAAGGAAGACGAGGGAAGTGAAATAAGAAGGGGAGAAAAGGAGGGGGAAATAAAATCAAAGAAAAGGAGTAAAATTGCAGATGGCTCAAAAATGCATATTAATGTAATATTTAAATTTATAAGATACAGCTATAAAAAGTAAAACTGCATAAAATTGCCTTGACTGGTTGGAATATAGTGAAAATATGGGGAAAGAACATTGCAGAAGGCATGTGCTATAAACATTTTAAATAATATTACAGATAAAAAATTTTAATGATGTGGAAAGATATTTAGAATGTATTTAGTGAAAATCTAGATTTAAAAACACTATGTTGAAAAAAAACTCTCTGTTGAAAATATGTTCACATATGCATAGGAAAAGATACATGAAGGAAATATAAAAATGCAAAAAGTGTTTAGGTGGTAGAAGTATAAATGAATTTTATTTTTTATTTTTGAATTTTTGTTGATAAGGTTTCCTAAGTTTTTTTCCAATGAACATGTATTGCTTGGCTAATAAGACAAGAAACAAACAAATGTACCTTTTTTGTTTTTGTTTTGTGTTCTTTGGTTTTATTTATTTTGCTTTTCCTAGTTTCCTAATGTGAAAGCTCAGGACCTTTCTCTTTCCTTATTGAGGTATGGTTGATTTATAATGTTGTATTAGTTTCAGGTGTACAGCCAAGTGATTCAGTTATGCATATATATATGTGTATGCATGCTCGGTCGCTCAGGGCCTAGCTAGAGTAATGCATGTGTGCATGCTAAGTTGCTCAGTCGTGTCCGACTCTGAGACCCCATGGACTGTAACCCACCAGGCTCTTCTGTCCACAGGATTCCCCAGGCAAGAATCGGAGTGGGCTGCCATTTCCTCTTCCAGGGATCTTCCCACCCAGGGATTGGATCTGTATCTCTTACATCTCCTGTATTGGCAAGTGGGTTCTTTGCCACTAGTGCCACCTCGGAAGCCTCTTTTCTGTAGTAGTTTGTATCTGTTAATCCAATACTCCTAGTTTATCCCTGCCCCTTGCCTTCCCTTTTTGGTAACCATGTTTGTTTTCTATGTCTTTCAGTATGCTTTTGTTTTGTATATAAGTTCATTTGAATTTTTTTGATTGCACGTATAACTGATATAATTATTCACCTTTCTCTGTCTTACTTACTTCACTGAGAATAATATTCTCTAGGTCCAGCCATGATGCTGCAAATGGCAATACTTCTTTCCTTTTATGGCTAATATTCCACTGTGTGTGTGTATGTATATATATACAATATTTTCTTAAGTCAGTCATCTATCAGTGGGCACTTGGGTTGTTTTCCATGCCTTGGGTATTGTAAATAGTGCTGCTGTAAACAATCAGATGTATATATCTTTTTGAATTAGAATTCATCTTTTTCAGATATAAACCCAGGAGTAGAATTGTTGTATCATATAGTAGTTCTATTTTTAGATTTTTAAGGAACCTCCATACAGTTTTCCATAGTGGCTGTACCAATTAACATTCCTACCAACAATGCAGGAGGCTTCCCTTTTTCCCACACCTTCTCCAGCATTTATTGTTCGTAGATATTTTGATGATGACCATTCTGACCGGTGTGAGGTAATAACTCATTGTAGTTTTGATTTTCATTTCCCAAATAATTAGTGATGTTGAGCATCTTTTCACGTGCCTGTCAGTCATCTCTGTCTTCTTTGGAAAAATGTCTATTAAGTCTTCGGCATTGGGTTGTTTGTTTTTTGATGTTGAGCTGTATGAGTTGTTTGTATATTTTGGATATTAACCCCTTGAGTTGCATCATTTCCAAATATCTATCCCATTACATAGGTTGCTTTCTCATTTTATTTATGATTTCCTTTGCTATGCAAAAGCTTTTAATTTTGATTAGGTCTCATTTGTTTATTTTTGCTCTTATTTCTTTTGCCTTGGTGGACTGCTCTAAGAAAATATTGCTACAATCTATGTCAGAGAATGTTTTGCCTTTGTTCTCTTCTAGGAGTTTTAGGGTGTCCTGTCTTATATTTAGGTCTTTAAGCCATTTCGAGTTTATTTTTGTATATGATTTGAGAGAGTGTTCTAACTTCATTGATTTATGTATAACTATCTAGCTTTCCCAACACCACGTGCTGAAGAGACTGTCTTTTCTCCATTGTATATTTATAGATTAATTGACCATAGATGTGTGGATTTATTTCTGGTCTCTCTATTCTGTTCCATTGATCTATATGTCTCTTTTAATGCCAGTCTCACACTGTTTCAATTATTGTAGCTTTGCAGTACAGTCTGAAGTCTGCAAGGGTTATAGCTGTTATGCCTCCAGCTTTGTTCTTCCAGAAAGGACTTTTTAAGTTGCCTCTACCTGAACATTTTAGAAAGTTTCTGATGGGTATTAGGGAAGGAAAAACAGATCTCATATTCTTTTACCACTAAGATAAATTATTTCATTATTCTCTTTCTTTAAAAAAAATGAATTAAAATAATTATCGATCATAAGTATAGGTAGGAAATGAAAGCTGTAGAATTTGGACAAGTCAAATGAAGACCAGTAATGCTCTCCTGCCAGTTTTTAGCTGTTGTAATACTGAAGTGAAAGTCATAAGATCAGGTTAAACAAACCAGAGTGGTTATACCATCACTTAATAGTTGTGCAGATTAATAATGGGGATCATTTCTTTTTTGGAAAATATGACCAATTGGTTTTATTCAGGGATCTTTTTCTTAATTTACAAAATGAATTATAACAAACCAGTATTATTAACTATTAGTATTTATTCAGTAGATACGCATTGTATAATCCTTCTTAGTCATTCTAGCTATATTTTAATGTACCTATTATGAGAATGAATTGCTTTTTCCGTAAACTGTAGGTCAAGTGAAGAGTTTTATTTGTCACTTTTGCTTAAAAGTGAAAGTGTTAGTCTCTTAGTTGTGTCTGACTCTTTGTGGCCTCGTGGACTGTAGCCTGCCAGGCTCCTCTGTTCATGGAATTCTCCAGGCAAGAATACTGGATGGGGTAGCCGTTCCATTCTCCAAGGGATCTTCCCAACCCAGGGATCGAACCCAGGTCTCCCGCATTGCAGCCAGATCCTCTCCTGTCTGAACCACCAGAGAAGCCCACTTTTGCTTAGGCCCACTGTGGCCCTACCATTTTATTGTGTCTGCTCGAGCATTCCCTAACCCATCCACTCCCTTTCAACATCTTTCCTCAGTTAGCTTCTCTGTTACTTATCCCAGATACCTGGTATATAAGACCCAACAATTTGACAAATCTTTCACTGGCAGAGTAGTCCTGTGTTCTCAGTTCTCCGTTTGTCTGAATTTCTGTCATGCTTGTGATTACTACCACACTGTTTACTGCATAATTGTTCTCCTTGTTTAAATGTTCTCATTTTGTCTCCATATCTATATTGAAAGGCTCTTGAAGAATTTAGAGTCCTCCTCCATTTTCCAGAAGTGGAAGGAAGCCTCTGTTTTATGAGTGCATTCTGGATGCTGTGTACTATGCTGAGTATTTTGCTTGTCACCTCACTTAAGCCTGTTAACTTGGTATTAATATCCTCATAAGTCCTGGAAGGAGACTAAACTGGGAGGTTGCATACTTTCCTGAGGTCACACAGCTGTTTAGTGTCCCAGATGTCTTAATCTGGGTCTCTAAAGGTTTTCCATTCCACTTGATTGTCTTGTTAGTTGATAATATGTCGATTTTGCATGATAACTCATTGATCATGTTATTTAATTTTCTACTTTTCCATATTCTTGCTGTGTGTTTAACTTAATTGAGGTAAAATGTCATGGTAGAAACACTGAATAATATCAACTCTTGGTGATTTGCTTTTAAATGCTCTTCCCCTATTCATGCCAAGTCTTTCTTCCTCTCTTAGTGTCTTCCCCACGATATTGTTTCCACTCACCAAAACTACATTAAAAACTTGAAGGTGCCTAATTCATTGAACTGCTCCTCCATTCCACAAACAATATTAAAGACATGAATACATGAATTGGCTCTATTCCCTGCGTGAAAAAGCTACCTTCTCTCTGTTTCAGTTTGAGATTCCTCTCCCCCTGTAAATTATTCTCCCAATAATAAGAGTCAGCACACTTGAGGCAAAAAGCAATGAAGGGGAAGTAGTGATTCTGAACTTAATTCCCTGCAGTGTCTCTAGGATATTCAAAAGCCTGTAGTAACCTGACCTCTGCAGGAGACAGCAGAAGGGAATATTTACAGAGAAAATGCTGAGTAGGAAAAGGCTCCTTTCAAGTGTGTTAACTTACAGGAAGCTAGGAACGACAGCCTCAGAGCCTTCCCCACATTAACCAGTATGAGCCTCACTCTTTTTGTCCCATCATGTTTCTGTTTGTCAGAGAGGCCTGGGTTTATATTCTCATTGCAATGTGTAGAACTAAGAAGAGTAATTTGAAATAGAGCCAACAAAGATGCTAAAGGAAACTCTTTGAATGCATCAATCCAGGCTCTCCTGACTCTTTGTCTTTCTCATGAAGTTCTCTCCAGATTTCAGATGGGACTGAAACTGCTGTAGTCTGGGGCCACACATCCCATATCATAGACAGTCAAGAGAATATTACACGTGTATATTGTTCTTTAAGATGGCTGTGTTTTCATTCTCATTGTCTACTGGCAGAAGTTCAAAAGAAAAGAAGTTGTTTCTGGAAAACAACTTGGCAGTTCATACCAAAAGCCTTAAAATAACAGACTGCTTGACCTAGCAGTTATGCTATTAGGATTATATCCTAGGGGAAGAATGATTGAATAAAAATCACCTTATCATTTATCATAAATAAGATTTGTACTACTGAAAAATTTGAAACAACCTGCTATGGTCTGCATTCTTTCCCCCACAAATTCATATGTTGAAACCCTAACCCCCAGTGTGACTGTATTTGGAGATAGGGCCTTTAAGGATGTAATTAAGGTTAAATGAGGTCATAAAAGTGTGACCCTAATTCGATATGACTGGTGTCCTTAGATGAAGAAGAAAAAGGTTACTCCAGGAATGTGCATGCACAGAGAAAAGGCCTAAGGACAAAATGAGCAGGCAGTTACCTGTAAGCCATGAGGAAAGGTCTCACCAGAAACCAGCTTTGCTAGCACCTTGATCTTGGACTGCCAGCCATTAGAACTATGAGAAAATAAAGTTGTGTTGTTTAAGCCACTCAGCTTCTGGTTTTTTGTTATGACACCCCTATCAAACTAATACACAACCTAATCATCCAGTAATAGAAGAAGAAGACTACACGAATTAGAGTACAATCCCAACAATAGAAATGATGCAATCATAAAATAATAATTAATACCTGTTTATTAGGTGGCACAGTGGTAAAGAATTTGCCTGTCAAGCAGGAGACACAAGAGACATAGGTTCTCTGGGTCAGGAAGATCCCCTGAAGAAGGGAATGACAACCCACTCCAGCATTCTTGCCTGGAAAGTCACATGGACAGAGGAGCCCGGTGGGCTATAGTCCATGGAGTTGCAAAGAGTCAGACGTGACTGAGCAACTGAGCATACGGGCATATTGATAATGGCTGTTCTCCCAGTATGGTTTTAATTAGAAAAGGAGGTAACAGGAAAAAACCAAAAGACAAAAACATAGTATGGTACCATTTATATAAAAATGTGTTTATCTATATATGTGTGTGTGTATGATGTCTAGAATTATATGCAACAAACCTTCATATCCTTTCCAGATATGGTTTTCTTCCTCTTTCACTCTCACCCTCTTTTCTCTCCCTTTTTTCTTCCTTTGCTTGTCTGTAAAGCCTATTTTTTCCAATTAACATGAATAATTTTTAACAGTACATATTTTTATATATATAACTTAGAAATAATATATTTTTATCCCTGTCCATACCAAGTCTCAAAAATGGCTTTTATATGGAATAAATGGTGTCCAAGTTGTACAATTCTTGGGCTCAGCAACTGTCTTATAAATCAAGGCATATATCATTAAATAATTATCTTCATCATTTAATGTTTCATCCCTTGATTAAAAAATTTCCTTTCTATATTGCTTGTCATATTTATTCAGCATTTTTGAGTGACAAGACATGTAAACTTCTTACCTTTTCTGTTTCTAAAACTAATATAGTGTTAAATGCTGAGAAAGAAAGATCCAGGTCCAGCCACTTAAACAATATAATCCTGAGAAACTTGTCTAACCTTTCGAAGTCTCACTTTTCTTCTCTGTTCAGTATATAATAATATACTTCTCTTAAAATTTGTAAAGATGTAGTGAGATAACATTCAAAACACAGCAGAGAGGTTCAGGGCAAGGATTCTGGTATCAGACTGCTAGAGTTTGAATCTCAGCTCCCTGACTTTTTAGCTCTATGATTCTGGACAAGAATCTCTCTGTACTGCAGATTCCTCGTATGGGAAAATGATGCTACCTACATAATATATATTGAGTATTAGATGTGTTGATATTTATAAAGTTCTTAAAACAGTATGACACATAGTAAAACTATCTGGGCATTTATTAACTCTATGAAGAATTAATATAGGGTTATATATAGTATTATAGACTATGTATATAAATGTAATCTATATATACAGACAAAGGCACTACATTGTCAAAATAATCATCCAGGTGTTTTTAATGTATCAAAATAACTATATATTTGTCAGCTCTTTTCTTGCTGTATAACTTTGTGAAAACACCTTCAGTTAGGAGCCTTTATGAGAGTTTGTTACTTTAAAAATTTCTATTTATTATGAAAACAGGTATTAAAGGATAATAAGAAGGAAAATCCATTTAGTTTCCTCATTTAACTCTTCAAACACTCCTATTTCCTTCCAGCCTGGCTAATATGTATACGAGGTTGTAGTTATAATTAGAGTGTTTATTTTTGCCTGTGGGTCTCATGCATTTCTCAGTGAAAGAGACTCCCTAAACCTGTCAAGGTCAGAGAGGAGCCTGTTAGTTCTGGATCCTATCCCCTCTCACCTCTCAAGATCTTTTCTCCTGCAATCATACTATTTCCTGAACCATCTACTTTTTCCTCTCAATTCTATTTCTTGGATCTTACTGAAGCTGAAACTCCAATACTTTGGCCACCTGATTCGAACAGCCAACTTATTGGAAAAGACCCTGATCCTGGGAAAGACTGAAGGCAGAAGGAGAAGAGGGTAACAGAGGATGAGATGGTTGGATGACATCACTGATGCAATGGACATGAACTTGGGCAAACTCCAGGAGATGATCAGGAAAAGGGAAGCCTGGTGTGCTGTAGTCCATGGGGTCATGAAGAGTTGGACATCTTAAAAAAATTCCTCTTTTGACCTCAACATTCTCTTTAATTGCCCCATTTATATTCTGCTCTTCACAGCAGCACCTGTTGAAAAGCTGTTTCTCATACTGTCTCTACCTATCACCAGCTTTCTCCTTAACATGCTCTAGACGGGCTTCCATTCCCATCACTCTCCTTTAGACATTTACTTTTATTCTTCTTCTCAGTTATTTTCTGGGAATAATTTGCTGACGAATGGAAATCAGGTCAAAGTGGCCCTGAAAATCTCTTACCTCTCCTTCCAACCCTTGAGCCTTTCATCACCAAAATGAAAGAAGGCACACTGGAATGAGGAGATAGGTTTCCAATAGAGTGGACAGTGAATGCTTTCTAATAAGTAGTCGGAGAATTAGTATGTGAAAGACTCTTAAGTGATGCCCCTGAATCACACATAGCCTTTGCTTTCCTTTTTTGTTTTTTGTTTTAATTTTTGCATGCATATATAGTCTCTTTCTCTGTGTTCTATTGGAATTTTCATTGCATAAAACGCTAAAACCATTATACTGGATTCTTTTGAACTTTTTCTTTGTAAAATACAGTTTCAATTTTTTCAAACTTTAGAAAGTTAAAGCACCTTTGAAAATTGATAGTCTATTATTAGATAGTTTGTCTATGATTTGAAAGTCATAGTTAACTTAGTAAGCAACCTAACGTTGATTTTGATATATGTTATAAACTGTAGATGCCAAACAATGCTCAAACTACTGCACGATTGCACTCATCTCACATGCTAGTAAAGTAATGCTCAAAATTCTCCAAGCCAGGCTGCAGCAATATGTGAACTGTGAACTTCCAGATATTCAAGCTGGTTTTAGAAAAGGCAGAGGGACCAGAGATCAAATTGCCAACATCCGCTGGATCATCGAAAAAGCAAGAGTGTTCCAGAGAAACATCTATTTCTGCTTTATTGACTATGTCAAAGCCTTTATCTGTGTGGATCACAATAAACTGTGGAAAAGTCTGAAAGAGATGGGAATACCAGACCACATGACCTGCCTCTTGAGAAACCTGTATGCAGGTCAGGAAGCAACCATTAGAACTGGACATGGAACAACAGACTGGTTCCAAATAGGAAAAGGAGTAAAGCAAGGCTGTATATTGTCACCCCGCTTATTTAACTTATATGCAGAGTACATCATGAGAAACGCTGGGCTAGAAGAAGCACAAGCTGGAATCAAGATTGCCAGGAGAAATATCAATAACCTCAGATATGCAGATGACACCACCCTTATGGCAGAAAGTGAAGAAGAACTAAAGAGCCTCTTGATGAAAGTGAAAAAGGAGAGTGAAAAAGTTGGCTTAAAGCTCAACATTCAGAAAGCTAAGATTATGGCATTTGGTCCCATCACTTCATGGCAGATAGATGGGGAAACAGTGGAAACAGTGGCTGACTTGGGCTCCAAAATCACTGCAGATGGTGACTGCAGCCATGAAATTAAAAAATGCTTACTCCATGGAAGGAAAGTTATGACCAACCTAGATAGCATATTAAAAAGCAGAGACATTACTTTGCCAACAAAGATCTGTTTCCAGTAGTCATGTATGAATGTGAGAGTTGGGCTATAAACAAAGCTGAGCGCTGAAGAATTGATGCTTTTGAACTGTGGTGTTGGAAAAGAATCTTGAGAGTCCCTTGGACTGCAAGGAGATCCAACCAGTCCATTCTAAAGGACATCAGTCCTGGGTGTTCATTGGAAGGACTGATGTTGAAGTTGAAACTCCAATCCTTTGGCCACCTGATGCAAATAGCTGACTCATTTGAAAAGACCCTGATGCTGGGAAAGATTGAGGGCTGGCGGAGAAGGGGACAACAGAGGATGAGATGGTTGGATGGCATCACCCACTCTATGGATGTGAATTTGGGTAAACTCCAGGAGTTGGTGATGGACAGGGAGGCCTGGCATGCTGCGATCTGTGGGGTCGCAAAGAGTCAGACACAACTGAGCAACTGAACTGAACTGATAAACTGTATATTATTTTAGTCTTTTGAAAATGCTAATATTTTTCTTTGCTCTATGTAGTATTACATTTTTTTCAAATAAGTTATTTATACCTTTCCTAAAATTAGCTTTCATTTGTGTTTGAGCAGTTAATCATAAAGTTTTTCCATTACCTACAGAAATTATTTGCATTATTTGTTACAATGTCATCTACATTTCTATAATTGTTTAATTAAACTGTAAAATTAGGAAAAAGTGAATATTTTGATTACCAGTGTGCTTCTTTGTTCTCATTATTGTCTTCACACTTTAACTGGAGGAATCAAGCTTCAGTGACCCATATTGTTTTCTGAATTTTTAATAAACTGTTACTGCATCTGACTATCTTACCTAAAATAAGTTGATGATGAATAGCCTTTTAATATATAAATTTGTCCTTTAAAAGTTAAATGGCATATGCTGTAGGGTAGGTGCTAGTTTAAAAATATTTATGGCTCATATTTTGAGATGAAAACCAAGTCATCAACATTTACTTGTTACATTCCAGAAAAGAAAAAAGAAGCCAATCTTGTGGATTGATGTATATGTATAAAATTTTATATTGACCGATATAGAGAAATACTTACATGAAATTTTCCATCATATGTCTTTATCAAAAATCTTCAGAATGCTCTAAAAATGATATATATTGGTATTAACTCTTATGAGTAAGTATTATCATCTCAGGGTTTTATTTTTGAAATGCTACCTGCATAAAATTAATACGTATTGAATTCTTACCACATGTCTGGTACTGTGCTAAATGCCACATGCCTTATCTCATTTCATTATGACAATTGCCCTGAGTGGCAGATAGGATAGGTATTATTGTTTTCACTCATTTAGTAGAGAAGGAAACCAGGATCAAGAGATTGCATGAAAATGTTAGTTGCTCAGTCGTGTCCAACTGTTTGCAACCCCTTAGACTGTAGGCCACCAGACTCCTCTGTCCGTGGAATTCTCCAGGCAAGAATACTGGAGTGGGTTGCCATTTCCTACTCCATAAGGATTCTGTAACTAGGCCTAAGTTAAATGGCAAAAGCTGGATTCACAGTCAAGCCCATCTGAGTCCAGAGCCACTGGGATACTATGCCTGACTTGCTTGGAGTAGCTCTTTTGTCCTATGGAAGCTATAGCTATAGCTTTTCAAACACCTTCTCTCAATTTTTACAAAATTATCAGGACCAAGTTTAATCCTGCGGGTGGAGAGAGTAAGGGCTTCCCAGGTAGCTCAGCTGGTAAAGAATCCACCTGCAATGCAGGAGACCCCAGTTCATTCCATAGGGAAGTTCCCCATGGAGAAGGGATAGGCTACCCACTCCAGTATTCTTGGGCTTCCCTGGTGACTCAGACAGTAAAGAATCTGTCTGCAATGTGGGAGACGCGGGTTTGATTCCTGGGTTGAGAAGATCCCCTGAAGGAGGGCATGGCAACCCACTCCAGTATTCTTGCCTAGAAAAATCCCCATGGACAGAGGAACCTGGTGGGCTACAATCCATGGGGTCGAAATGAGTTGGACACGACTGAGCAACTAAACACACACACACACACACACACACACACACACACACACACACACAGAGTAAAAAATGTCTCCCTAATGCCCCATCACAGTCTCTGCTCTGTTAACAAAGTAAAAAACTCAGGCAGCGACTTCATTTGTGAAGAGTTCTCTGCTAGAGAAAAGATGGTGGATAATTTGTATTCTTTGTCCCAGTGGCTACCTCCACCCCTTGTTCCTTGGAGTCTTCGTTTTTGGTAGTAATGTTATGTGTGAATGGAATGGGTCCTACCTGGTGTAATCACTAAGCAGAGCAAAGAAGCTGACCTTGACCCAACTCTGCACCAGTCCTTTCCTTCATGCTCTGCACTGTGATAAATTGGCTTACTTCATGACCAGCAGTTTTAATTCACAGGGATTCTTTAGTTTCCTTTAATCAGATAGCATAAATTATGTCAAAGGCAAGAAGCTAAGTATTTATTGAGTGCTTACTGGAAATGTGACAGCACCTAACAGCTTCTTAAACACAAAAAGCACCTAGAATTGTTCATTTTTCTTGACTTCCTTCTTTTATCTCCTCTGGACTTATGGTGTTTTGTTTGCTGTTGCTCACCTGTGGTGACAGATGGCAAACTCTAGAAACAGCAGCTACCAGCTGGGAAGGGTAAAGTGCTAACTGTTTAGCTTAGACAAGGCCAGTCGGAGGACAGATGTGTTCAACCCTGAACTTCTTTGGTGACTTTAGATGACAGAGGGTGCCTGTCCGCCCTGCTTTTCTCAGCTTCTCTTCTCCCTTTACCTGTCCCATTGAATGGGGAAGAGTTCTATAAACAGCTGTCTTAAAGAGATTTATTAGGTCTTGTTTGTAAAGCTTTTTCAATTCCTCAAACAAAAAGAAATGTAATACAGCACATCAAGGGAGAAAAGGGTTTTTTTTTTGCGTAGTGTTTTATAACCATGAGAACTTTTCATGAACAAAGCCTTTCTGAATAGCTGGGAAGGTGGAGTATGTAGTAATTCCAAGGCTAAATAGTTAGACCATTCTAACCTCTGCACTTACTCGGGTGAGGAGGGAGGGTAAGAGCCTCCCTGTTGGATTCTGTTGACCTTCACTGACAAATTATTTCTCCTATAGAGACAAAATGGATGCAAATTGTCTTTGATAGAATACTTGGTTCTGATGCTTTTGTCCCTACATAGAAATATATGGTGCTTTGAAAAGTAATTCTTTCAGAGCATTGTACTTCCTTTTAATCCATTACAATTGGAACATTAGTAATCACAGTAACTATTCTTTCTTAAAAAACATGTAAATATTTATGTTGGCCCTTTCTTTTTGCTCTGATCTGTTTATGATACTTTTACATGAGTTTCGTGAATGTTAGTAAGTAAGTTGTATTCCTTTTTGATAAGGCCCTATAGGATACACACACTTATGTAGATTAAAGTAAATTATCTCAATTATCATTATGGATCCCCAACTGAAATATGTCCAGTTCTCTAATAGCCTGATACTAGTGAATGCCTTGACCTTCTAACCATTAAATACTTTAGATGGATTATCTGTAAAAAAGAAAGAGAAGTTACTGTACCTCGGTTAATTTTAAACAGTTAACTAAAATTGCAGAGGGACTGGAAAGATTTGTGTTTCAGTTCAGTTCAGTCGCTCAGTCGTGTCCGACTCTTTGCAACCCCATGAATCTCAGCACACCAGGCCTCCCTGTCCATCACCAGTTCCCGGAGTTTACCCAAACCCATGTCCATCGAGTCAGTGATACCATCCAGCCATCCATCCTCTGTCATCCTCTTCTCTTCCTATCCCCAATCCTTCCCAGCATCAGGGTCTTTTCCAGTGAGTCAGCTCTCCACATGAGGTGGCCAAAGTATTGGAGTATCAGCCTCAACATCAGTCCTTCCAGTGAATACCCAGGACTGATCTCCTTTAGGATGGACTGATTGGATCTCCTTACAGTCCGAAGGACTCTCAAGAGTCTTCTCCAACAGCACAGTTCGGAAGCATCAATTCTTCAGTACTCAGCTTTCTTTATAGCCCAACTCTCACATCCATACATAACCATTGGAAAAACCATAGTCGTGACTAAATGGACCTTTGATGACAAAGTAATGTCTCTGCTTTTTAATATGCTGTCTAGGTTGGTCATAACTTTCCTTCTAAGGATTAAGTGTCTTTTAATATCATGGTCACAGTCACCATCTGCAGTGATTTTGGAGCCTAGAAAAATAAAGTCTGACGGTGTTTCCTCTGTTTCCCCACCTATTTGCCATGAAGTGATGTCGTGATCTTAGTTTTCTGGATGTTGAACTTTAAGCCACCTTTTTCACTCTTAGTATCAGGTTAAACCTTGTTGTTAACTTTCTTGTCTGTTACTGGTGTTGCTGTTGTGTCTCAGGTCTTCATTTCCTCTCATTTCCACACTTTGCCTGGGTGTAGATGATCTCCCCCATTTTTGTGGTTCCTAAATCTATGTTTTCAAGACAGATTTCCATATTCCTGGTTATTTCTTAGAGTTATCAATTTGAACATCCCTAGACCTTTCTGTTACACTCTACCTTTCACATCAACACCTACTCAGTTATTCAAGCCAGAATCTCTAACATCACCAGTTATACCTCTCCTCATCCCTTCCATAAATTCATTCTGAAATCATGTTGATCTTTCCCTCCACAACGTCATTTTGCATCCTTATCTTTTTTGTCCTTATTGCCAGTCCCTGAGTTTGAACCATCATTGTCTTTTGTCTGCCTTATTTCAATAATCTGTTAGCAGATTTTCTAGCATTTGATGACTCCAGAGCTGCTTCAAAGCCCCTGGATTTATCTAATGAGCTCATTCTTGGTCATGAATTTTCCAATCATCCAAAGAATCCTTGATGTCTATGAAGTAAAGCTTCAATTCTGCAGTCTTAAAATATGGATCCAGTTTATCTTACATCACAATATTCACAGCTGATCCCTACCTGTACCCCCTATTGAAGCACACATCAATGCAAGTTACCTTTATTCACAATAGACTAATCTCTAATCCTCAAACCAAAGTAGTATATATCTACATCCTTCTTACCCTACCTGGTGACATAGTGTTTAATAGCCCAAGCTTTGGAATAAAATACATATTTTGCTAATGACCAGCTGTAAAGCCCTGGATAAATTACTTAACCTTTGTGGGCCTCTATTTCTTAATCTGGAAGATGGCCATTTTTAGATATGTTAGTTCACTGGATTGTTATGAAGAATGAAGTATCAGTGCTCAATATAGCATCTTACTCATAGTACATTTCTTATTCATAGATAATTGCTTGTGTTACCCAGAATGCACCTCATCTTACACCTGAATTCTGAGTTGTAACCTTTCCTGTAGAGCATTCCTGAGACTTCTCCCAGCTCTGCCCACATGAAATCACTATTAATCGTCGTATTATCTAAGTTCCCAGAGCCTTTTGTCATCCTTCTATTACACATGGATCCCAATCTATTATTATTTATTGATCTGTTTCCCCCACTGGAACTGGAGTGCAGGACAACGGCTTATTCATTCTTTATCCTGGGACCTAACAGAGGTCCTGGCGTATAATAGACTTTCAGTAATTTTTTACCAAATTCAGCTTATTAAATACTTTCAGCATCCCACTTCCCTCCTTGTTGCACTTTTTAGTGGTTGTGTTGCTTAAAATTGAAAAGATAAGCCAGCGATGGCATTTATAACCTAATTTTATGAAATTAATTTAAGTTGAAACCATCAATATAATATCCAGTCTCTAGAAAACAGATTTAATAACAAGAAGTGAGTCTTTTTTTTTTTTAAAGGAAGAATTTGATATCTTTAAATATCTTACAGTCCTTAAACTGTAGGAATTGTTGGCATAGTAAGGTCAGCATGTTGCATCATCGCATTAGAAGGACTACACGAATTCATTAGCCACTCAGACAGTATGATGGGGGGGTTCACTCTAGGCATCAGGCAGATGTTCAAACCTCAGAGAATGGTTGTAGTGTTCCAGACACAAAAGGCAAGTGCCTAGCGAAACCCTTAGCCATTGTAAGAAGCATCTTTAACAAAAAGTGCGTTTGACTGAACACACAGGCACAGTGTGTTACACCAGATTCACCAGTAACATTTACTAAGGAGTAGATTAGCTTTTCTCCCCACTAGAAAGGCAGTTAGTACTCAGAGAAAAGTATGAGAGGTGCCTTCCAGGACTGGACTCTCTATTGATTGCTCTAGGACAATGTCTTTTTTTCAATTGAGAGTTTTCACATTTATTTAAAAAACTGGGTTTTTAGCTTCGATTGAAAAATCAGGCCTGGTAATATTGCTTTTTCATAGGATGAGCTTCAGTAGCAGCCAAGAAGCAATTGCCCAGTTAAATCTTACAGTATTTCTGACTGCTACATCCCATTAGTTGATACCTGCCTCCTCTTTACCCATTTCTGTCTGACTCAGCTCTGTAGGGCAGGCAGTTGTGCTTTTGATCCCTTGCTCTAAGCCTCAGTCTCCAAATCTGTACCATTGGTATAGCAGCAACTAGCTTGCAGGATTTTCTAAGGACTAAATAATGTAATTTATGTACAGTGCCTCGCTGAGTTCCTAATGTCATAATAAGTTCACTGTGAATGGTTATTATTTCTTCAGTTCACTTTCAAACCTGTATTTATGGAGCTTCTTCTCCATATCAGTGCTGGGCTGGCCTTGGAGATGTAATGGGGTGCAATGCAGGCATGGCCCCTGCCTTCAGAATGTTTATGGTTTAGTGTCCAGGGAAGTGTCAAGTACCATTCTGCTGGCCACATGGATTTTGTTGTGTTATGTACCAAAGAGGGAAAAGAAGTCATAGGGTTACTTTGGGAATCACTGCACTGAGGCAAAAAAAAAAAACACACACACACAAAACAAAACAGAGAGGCTTTAGAAAAAGGCATTTCAAATTGAATATTTCTAACAGCTCTTCATTCTTACTGTTTCCACAAGGCTCCTCCTCTCTAAGAATTCCCTGTCTCAGTACAGAACTTTGTTATCTACTCAGTTGCTCAAGGCAAAACGCTAGAAATATTTTGATTCCTCTTTACCTCTCCTCTCCCCTCACCGTATTGAACAACTTCAAGATATTGTGCCAGCACTTCTTGCAAAGCATGCCCTAGGTCACCTGCTGGCATCTGTACTGCTATCAAGCACTCTGGTCCAAGTCACCCTCACCTCTTCAATGGATGACTGCAGAGACTCATAACTAACCCCTGCCCCCCACTCCCACCCACCGCTTCCCCTCCAGCAAACTCTTTCTACAAAGGGCCTGTTAGTCAGTATTTTAGGTCTTGTGGGCCATATTGTCTGTCACAAGTGCTCAGTTCTGCCCCTGTAGCACAAAAGGAGCCATAGACAATAAGAAGCTTCCCAGGTGGCTAAGGGGTAAAGAATCCACCTGACAATGCAGGAGACACAGGAGACATGAGTTTGATCACTGGATCAGGAAGATCCCCTGGAGGAGGAAATGGCAACCCACTCCACTATTCCTTTGACGATATTCCAGTGGACAGAGGAGCCTGACGGACTGCACTATTCCTTTGACGATAATCCAGTGGACAGAGGAGCCTGGCGGACTGCAGTCCATGGTGTTGACATGACTAAAGTGACCGAGCACATACATATGCAGAGACAATAATTACATGACTGGGTTTCACTGTGCCCCAATCAAACTTTATTTACAAAACAGGCTGTAGGCTGATTTGGCCTGCAGATCATTGTAATTAGATTCACTTAGCTTAAACCCCTAACAGTTGGTCAAAGCTTGAAGAATCCCCAGCTCTCCTGATCATGTTCTGTGTGGCCCTCTTGCTTTAGTCTCCCTCTTTACCCCAGTCATGCCATCCTTCATTCTGATTTTCAGACACCCCAAGCTTGTTCCTGTCACAGGGCCTTTACACTAATTGCCCTGATATCTGCTCCCCCATGTTAACGTGGTATGACCATAGTTCACACTGTATTCAAATTATGATGTAAACTTATCCATTACTCTCTTTTATGATCTTTTCTGTGCTTACTATGATCAGAAAATATTTTCTTTATTAATACGGTTAATTGCACATAGTGGTCTATACTTAACTACTCCTTTGAAGCTGAAGGCAAACACTCAGGCTATTGCTTCTCTGCTGTAACCACAGAGCACCAAAAGTGTTAGTTGCTCAGTCGTGTCTGACTCTTTGAAACCCTATGGACTGTAGCCCATCAGGCCCCTCTGTCCATGGAATTCCCCAGGCAACAGAGCAGATCTCAAAAAATACTTTTGGAAGAAAAGTAAGAAAATGAACAGCCTTAATCAATATAAACCACAGTACCACTAAGCCTACAGAGCCTTATCAATCAGTGCTGGCCAAGGTTTTATTCTGCCCTCTTGACCAACAATCATCAAGTATGGCTGGCCAAAAAAAAAGGAATTTTAACATCCCTTTCAACCAGAAAGAATTTAAATTTCAGAAGGACAACGAGGTAGGTCCATGTAACAAAGAACCCATATCATTGCTAAGTTTATGCTGTTCCTGCTGTGTGGCTGGTCTTTGTGTCCCCATGGCCGTTGCCCATACTTGATGTCTACAGGAAGGTACTTAGAGTAGACATCCCTAATAAAAAGATACTTTATAAAACAAATGTTATGTGGGAGGGTGTTAATTTTTTTTTTCTTGTCTGAAGTATGAAAACCAGGAGATCCAAACTCCATTTCCTAATGGACTTCTGAACTTGAAAGAGACACAAAAGTCCTTTGTCCAATAAGCCACGCTGATTCTTTGTTGGAAAAATATAACTGGATTGTTACTGAAAGGCAGGAAATAATTCAGTACAAATATTAGTCAGTGTATTAGTCTGTTCCAGCTGTCCTATTGGAATACTACAGACTAAGAGGCTTAATAGAATGGGAAAGACTAGAGATCTTGAGAAAATCAAAGATACCAACATTTCATGCAAAAATGGGGACAATAGAGGACAGAAATGGTATGGACCTAATAGAAGCAG
The DNA here is from genome assembly GCA_007570785.1 of Antilocapra americana. Classification (NCBI taxonomy): domain Eukaryota; kingdom Metazoa; phylum Chordata; class Mammalia; order Artiodactyla; family Antilocapridae; genus Antilocapra; species Antilocapra americana. Next base: position 5,166,591 of record ML661893.1, read on the forward strand.
AAGATACTAATAAGAGGTGGCAAGAATACACAGAAGAATGATACAAAAATGATCTTCATGATGGAGATAATCACAATGGTGTGATCACACACCTAGAGCCCTAATCCTGGAATGTGAAGTCAAGTGGGCCTTAGGAAGCATCACTGCGAACAAAGCTAGTGGAGGTGATGGAATTCCAGTTGAACTATTTCAAATCCGAAAAAGATGATACTGTGAAAGTGATGCCCTCAATATGCCAACAAATTTGGAAAACTCAGCAGTGGTCACAGGACTGAAAATGGTCAGTTTTCATTCCAATCCCAAAGAAGAGCAATGCCAAAGAATGCTCAAACTGCCACACAATTGCACTCATCTCCCATACTAGCAAAGTTATGCTCAAAATTCTCCAAGCCAGGCTTCAGCAATATATGAACCATGAACTTCCAGATGTTCAAGCTGGTTTTAGAAAAGGCAGAGGAACCACAAAAATCAAATTGCCAACATCCATTGGATCATCAAAAAAGCAAGAGAGTTCCAGAAAAACATCTACTTCTGCTTTATTGACTGTGCCAAAGCCTTTGACCATGTGGATCACACAAACTGTGGAAAATTCTGAAAGAGGTGGGAATACCAGACCACCTGACCTGCCTCCTGAGAAATCTGTATGCAGGTCAAGAAGCAACAGTTAGAACTGGACATGGAACAACAGACTGGTTCCAAATCAGGAAAGGAGTACGTCAAGGCTGCATATTGTCACCCTGTTTATTTAACTTATATGCAGAGTACATCATACAAAATGCTGGGCTGTATGAAGCACAAGCTGGAATCAAGATTGGTGGGAGAAATAACAATAACTTCAGACATGCAGATGACACCACCCTTATGGCAGAAAGTGAAGAAGAACTAAAGAGCCACTTGATGAAAGTAAAAGAGGAGAGTAAGAAAGCTGGCTTAAAACTAAACATTTAGAACACTAAGATCATGGCATCTGGTCCCATCACTTCATGGAAAATAGATGGGGAAACAATGGAAACAGTGAAAGACTTAATTTTGATGGGCTCCAAAACCACTACAGATAGTGACTGCAGTCATGAAATTAAAAGAGGCTTGCTCCTTGGAAGAAAAACTATGACTAACCTAGATAGCATATTCAAAAGCAGAGACATTCATTTGTAAACAAACGTCCATCTAGTCAAAGCTGTGGTTTTTTCAGTAGTCATGTATGGATGTGAGAGTTGAACTATAAAGAAAGCTGAGCGTCAAAGAATTGATGCTTTTGAACTGTGGTGTTGGAGAAGACACTTGAGCATCCCTTGGACTGCATGGAGATCAAACCAGTCAATCCTAAAGGAAATCAGTCCTGAATATTTGTTGGAAGGGCTGATGCTGAAGCTGAAGCTCCAATACTTTGGCGACCTGAGGCAAAGAACTGACTCATTAGAAAAGACCCTGATGCTGGGAAAGATTGAAGGCAGGAGAAGGGGAGGACAGGGGATGAGATGGATGGTGTCACGGATGCAGTGGACATGAGTTTGAGTAAGCTCCAGGAGTTGGTGATGGACAGGGAATCCTGGCGTGCTACATTCCATGGGGTTGCAAAGAGTCAGGAATAGCTGAGCGACTGAACTGAACTGAACTGAAGAGGCTTAAATAACATAAAAATCACTTTCTCATGGTTCTGGAGGCTGGCAGTCCAAAATCAAAGTGCCGGCAGAGTTGAGAACTTTCTTTCTGGCCTGTAGAAATCTACCTTCTCACTTTGGTCTCCCATCGTCTTTCCTCTGTGCACGTGCATCTGATGTGTCCTCTCCAGATAAGGCCATCAGTCCTATTAGACTAAGGCCCCATTTTTATAATATAACTTATAATTAACTGCTTGGTTGCTGAAGAATCCACCTGCAATGCAGGAGACCCTGGTTCGATTCCTGGGTGGGGAAAATCTGCTGGAGAAGATAGGCTACCCACTCCAGTATTCTTGGGCTTCACCTGTGGCTCAGCTGGTAAAGAATCCACCTGCAATGCAGGAGACCTGGGTTCGATCCCTGGATAGTAAAGATCCCCTACAGAAGGGGAAGGCTGCCCACTCCAGTATTCTGGCTTGGATAATTCCATGGACTGCATAGTCCATGCGATCACAAAGAGTCATACTAGATGAGCAACTTTCACACCTTCTTACAATCTCTATCTCTCATATAGTCATGCTGGGCTTAGAGCTTCAAAGTATGAATTGAAGAGCACGTAATTCAGTCCATAATAGCCAGGAACCTTCAAGTGCTGCAATTTCATGTAATGTAGATTTCTTTTTTGATTAATTGTGAAATATCAGTATTTGCTGGAAACCTAAGTAATATATTCCTTGGGACATTTATGTGCTCACTCTGTTTTATCAACTCTAATATTTTACACCCAGTCCTAATTTTGCAACTCTTAATAGATTAGACATCAGAGTTTCCTAATAAATGAGTTCTATGTGTGAAATTCACTCTCTCATTGAGACTGGAGAACAAAAGAAAACCTTCACTGTAGGGCCTTTATCACACATTGTAACAGCACAAAGGCACCAGTGGGGATTGTGTCCCTTGGGTTAAGAGTGGAGCTGTTTACCACAAAATGGTCCCCCTTCCTGCTAGTTCTCACATTCTTGGCCCTTTCAGGGCAGTTCTCCCTAGAGAGTTATTTATTTTTTGTTCATTCATCTTTGCTCAAATTTATTTCACAATATTTGGGGTCTTTTTGCAGGAAGATTGTAGATCTGGACAAAAGCAGTTGCTTGAATAACCAAGGAGCTGTCCTTTAATTTTGTTGACTTTAAAAAATATGTTGTTTTTATCTATGAAGCAAACTTTGCTGAGTGCTTACCATGTCTGAGACACAATGCTAAGCAGCTTTATGAATATTTACATTGAATCTTATAAAAAAAAAACTCTAAGAGGCAGTGTTATTCTTGCCCTTTATTTGTATCTGAAGGAACTGAGATTTAGAATGGATAAATAAAATTAACAAAAAAGTCAGTAAGCTTGGATCTTTATTCCAGATCAGTCCAATTTCCAGGATGAGCCTCTTCACTAACATGAAAGTTATTTCTTATTCATTAGCCATTCTTAGAAGAACTGGACTCAAGCCCTTTGTCATTATAACTCAGTGTCAGTGTATATGCAAAACGTTTTCTGTGCAACATTTGATTCTTCATGATGTAGCTTCCAGTATGAAATTCAATTCAGTCCAAAATTTATTAGACATCTACCACTTGGAAGACACTGGTAGGTAAGCAATATGAATAGGACGGAGTTCCACTCTTCCAGTAATTGACAGGTTGGCAGTAGTGTCTGACAGAAGCACAGCTAACAAAGTGCCCAGTGACATAGAAATAGCTTTTGCTAAGAGAGCTGGAGGAACAGAAGAGTAAGAGAATAAATTTAGCTAAAACTAAGGCAAGATACCACCACTTCAGATATGAATCTGGGTTTGAGTCCTAGTTCTGTCACTTAAAAGTGGTGTGACTGAGTAAGTTTCTCTAAAGTAGTTTCTTCCTCTATAAAATGAGATAAAGATGGTCCTCAGTTATTATATCTGCTTTGCAGATTAATAAGATAATGCATGAATGGTGTTCAGTACCATGCCTGGCACAGAGTAAGTATTCAACAAATATTAGCACATATGGTTGTTGTTATTGTTATTATTTACCCTCAGGAAAATCACTAAATTGAAAACAAAGACCACTAGTCTACCCTTATTACAGAAAATGAAATTATAGCTTTAGAATTGATAGGTTTATGTGTTTGTTCTGGATCTGGCACATATTTGCCCCATAACTTTGGACATATTTTCCACTTTTTTAAGTCTCAATGTGTTCATCTCTTCAATGGGAATAATGAGGACATAAACCTTATAGCATACAGTGAAGTATAATAGTAGCAGCAGCTGATACATTAATTGTAATTACAATGTGCCAGGAATTGTTCTAAGGGCTTTATATATATTATTTCACATAATCCTCACAATAACTATGTTAGGTCTTAGCTGTATTATAACTGTGCCCATTTTACATATGATGGTAGTAAACCCACAGAAGGTAAATATGCTTCTGCTGCTGCTGCTAAGTCCCTTCAGTCGTGTCCGACTCTGTGCGACTCCATAGATAGGAGCCCACCAGGCTCCTCTGTCCCTGGGATTCTCCAGGCAAGAATACTGGAGTGGGTTGCCATTTCCTTCTCCAACGCAAGCACGCATGCTAAATCGCTTCAGTTGTGTCCAACTCTATGCGACCCCTTGGACAGCAGCCCACCAGGCTCTTCTGTCCATGGGATTCGCCAGGCAAGAATACTGGAGTGGGTTGCCATTTCCTCCTCCAGAAGGTAAAATATATTCTTAAGTTTATCACAGATAGGTTGTAGAGCCAATTATTTGAACCCTGGCATTCTTCACTCTTAACCACTGTGTTGTACTTTTCTCACTTATCACACAAATCTAGGAAACCTTCAGTAAAGTTCCTAGTGGGGTTTAGGAAATCTTCCAAGTTATTTTTATAAATGGGACAACAGAGAATGAGATTGGTTGGATGGCATCACTGACTCAATAGACGTGTTTGAGCAAACTCCAGGAGATAGTGAAGGACAGGGAAGCCTGGTGTGCTGCAGTCCATGAGGTGGCGAAGAGTCAGACACGACTTAGCAACTAAACAGCAACAACAGTTGTTATAAATAATAACAATCAGAAAATGGTCCCGCAGAAGAGAGAGCCCATGAGATGCACTTTGAAGCATATATGTCAGAAAGTAAAGAGTTAAGCAAACCCTGGCCTTGGGGGAATTTTTTCATTTGGACATTCTAGACAAAGTAAATAGCTTTTGCAGAGATACAGAGGCAGGAAGACACAGCACATATATGCAAAATAGTGAGAGTTCAATTTGACTGGAACATGGGATAAGGGAGGAGGTCTTGGACAATGAATCTGAAAAATGTCAGCTGGGGTTAAACTTTGGAGTGATTTAAATGGAATGAAAGGGATCTGATTTTGAGTAGAAAGAGACAATCTCAGCAGAACCCTGATGCACCTTGAAGATGGTTGCAGGAGGCAGAGGCTGGAAAAGAGGAGGCTGGTAAATGGGTACTGAATTAGTTCATGTGCTGTATGATGGTGTACTGAGGTGGGCCAAGTGACAATGAAACTACTTCAGTGCAGAATGTCAGCCTCTGTCTATTTATTTACATCTTTGGTAATTACCGATTTTTATTGCTAGAGTTGTTGTGTTTTCAAGCCAGCTGTGTCCAGGGTTGTAATTTTTGTTCTTCAACTTGTTTAATTTACCCTCAGGACAGAAACTCTTGGTAGTTGGGCAGAAGTGTCTTAAGCAGTTTTTCATGCAGGGACATTTGTATGTATAATGCTTCCAGCCTTTATTATCAGCAGAGAAATGGAGAGCAGTTCATTTCCCTGTGCTTGGTTAAATAGCCTTCTTCGAATATGCCACAGCATCACCAAGATCTAAAAGAACCTTGTTTTTTTAAAAAGAGTTCCTAATGAGTTTACTGGGTGAAAAAATCCAGGTACTGTGGCATGTGAGCAAGAAGAGGGCATTTGCATTTACATTACACTGAGTGTTTTTAATGTCTTATGACTTATGATGCTGCCTAATCATGAGTAAGCCTTGAAAACAGACAGATTTTTCTACATGCAGGCTTGATTCTAGTGAAGACTATTAGGAGAACAATTCAAGCTCCTGCTTTAGAATACTAACTTAGGGGCACTGGCTCATCTGGTGACTTTGTTTCTATTAGCAGAATAAGTATGTGGTTTATACATGTTCTCTGCTGTGTTGTGCTTAGTCGCTCAGTTGTGTCTGACTCTTTGTGACCCCATGGACTGTAGTCTGCCAGGCTCCTCTGTCCATGGGAATTCTCCAGGCAAGAATACTGGAGTGGGTTGCCATGCCCTCCTCCAGGGGATCTGCCCGACCCAGGGATTGAACCCAGGTCTCCCGCATTGCAGGCGGGTTCTTTACTGTCTGAGCCACCAGGGAAGCCCATGAATACTGGAGTGGGTAGCCTATCCCTTCTCCAGGGGATCTTCCTCACCCAGGAATCAAGCTGGGATCTCCTGCATTGCAAGAAGATTCTTTACCAGCTGACCTGCCAGGGAATCCCTATACTTGTTCCTGTTGTTGTTACTCAGTTGCTCAGTCGTGTCTGACTCTTTGCAATACCATGGAACGCAGTACACCAGGCTTCCCTGTTCTTCACCATCTCCCGGAGCTTGTTCAAATTTATGTCCATCGCGTTGGTGATGCCATCCAACCAACTCATCCTCTGTCATCCCCTTCTCCTCCTGCCTTCAATCTTTTCCAGCATCAGGGTCTTTTCTAATGAGTCAGCTCTTCTCATCAGGTGGCCAAAGTATTGGCGTTTCAGCTTCGGCATCAGTTGCCCCAGTGAATATTCAGGATTGATTTCCTTTAGGATGGACTGGTTGGATCTCCTTGCAGTCCAAGGGACTCTCAAGAGTCTTCTCCGACACCACAGTTCAAAAGCATCAATCTTTTGGCACTCCGCCGTCTTTATGGTCCACCTCTCACATCCATACATGACTACTGAAAAAACTATAGCTTTGACTAGATGGACGTTTGTTGACAAAGGAATGTCTCTGCTTTTGAATATGCTGTCTAGGTTGGTCATAGCTTTTCTTCCAAGGAGCAGACATCTTTTAATTTCATGACTGCAGTCACCATCTACAGTGATTTTGGAGCCCAAGAAAATAAAGTCTTTCACTTGTTTCCATTGTTTCCCTATCTATTTACCATAAAGTGATGGATGCCATGATCTTTGTTTTTTGAATGTTGAGTTTTAAGCCAGCTTTTTCACTCTCCTCTTTCACTTTCATCAAGAGGCTCTTTAGTTCTTCTTCACTTTCTGCCATAAGGGTGGTGTTATCTACTTATCTGAAATCATTGATATTTCTCCTGGCAATCATGTTCTAAGATCATGCTAAAGCAAACCAATGGACTACCAGGTTACCAGTTATTAAGTTAAATATGTGAACAGCAGTAGTGCTTAAAATGTATGTAACTGAGGATTTCTGAATAACCATCATTTTTAGTAAATCCCGAAGTGTATACTTTTAACTAATGGATTGACGAATGAAGATGTACATATAAAAATGGAGAAAAATATAGGGTTATATAATTGACTAGTGTTCTGGCAGGTATTTAATTCTGCAGTAATGAAATTAGATAATTCTTGAGTACTTTACACGTTTTGGACTTCATGATAACACTTTGCATGTATATATATTACAATTATATACAATATAAATTTATAAATTATATATCTATTTAATACATTTATCATATATGTTTCCTATATTTATTTGACTTATACATATTCAAATATTTATTAATAGTTTATAAGGTATAAGCACACCTAAACTCTTGGGAGAGCAATGGAGTCCAGAAAACTGTTCTGACAAATTAGAGGTCTATCTTTGTTAATTTTACTACTATTTATTTTATCCATGGATGCAACTTAGGTCTTCAGGCTTTTTCTAGGAAGGATTAGATGAGGAAATACCTCTATGAAGGACTTGTGAATGACAGGCTATTTAGCAATGCTTGGAGCTTGGTGAAATGCTGCGTGACTTGGATACTCCGGAGAATCCTGAGACGGTATTATCTGTTCCCTATGGCTGAGTGTGATGAATGCAAAAGTCCATGTCTTTCTAACCCTGTATCTACTTTGGATTTTCTCAGCTTGGATCCCATATTCTCTGAATTTAAAAATTTTATTTTATCTCCCCAGCATTCATCTTTCTATAACCCTCATCTGTCTTTGACACAAGTAATAATGAGAAACAATGACTATAAATGCTTGTCTATATTATTATAAGCACATAACAGTTTTTGTTACACTGTAATTTTATGGATGATGAATCTGAGGCTTAGAAAGTCTCCAAACAAGCAAGCAAAAGAAGAAAAATAAATTCATAAAACTTCAGGTACTAAAGTTTATGACTTGTATCTTGAATTCATAATATCACCCCAAGGCTGTTTGTGTTTTTACTTTGGTTTTAAACACAGGCCACAGAGTTGATTCTTTAATCTTTAAGCTCTTTGGAAAACAAAAAGTATAGGTCAGAGGAGAGTATATTGTTTGCAGGCTCAGTAGCAGATGTGAGAAATATAATTATTAACAATAAAAGGGCCACAAAAAACCAAACCTAAGAGACAAAACCTCAGTCTAGAGTGATGAGGCAAAAGTGTGTATTCTTGTCCTCCTGGGTGGATGCTAAGAGAAAAACATGGCCACAGCAAAGACCATCGCTAATCATTGCAGTGATAATGCAAAGACTGCAAGCTAAGATTTTGTTAATCTTGGGAGTCTCTGGTAAAGAAAGCAAGGAGTGGTTGATCAAGCAGAATCTAACAAAATCCAAAACTTTGGGAATCTAAGAAAGAAGGTCTTGGATTGTCCAAATCATTGCACAACAGTTTTAGTCTTCATTTTCCTGCACTAGTGAATATTTCACTGATGTGCTGCCCTCAGGTCACTGGGCAGTGTTTGTTAGTTTGCATCTATGTTTAACCCTCCAGGTTTGTCTGCCTGTGCTTTCCCATAGGATAGGTTGTTCAGAGAGCACTCAGTGGGTCTATAGTAGGGGCTGAGGGTAGAGCTCATTTCCAAAGAGAGCCTCACATTTAAACTTTGATGCTGTGTCCTCTTGAGAATCCGTGTGCACGGAGCTACCTTAACAGGTTTGAAAGGTGGCCCATCATTTCTTCCTTTTCTAGTTGCTTTAGGTGTAAAGTTAGGTTATTTATTTGATTTTTTTTCTTGTTTCCTGAGGTAAGCTTGTATTGCTATGAACCTTCCCCTTAGCACTGCTTTTACAGTGTCCCATAGGTTTTGGGTTGTTGTGTTTTCATTTTCATTCATTTCTATGCATATTTTGATTTCTTTTTTGATTTCTTCTGTGATTTGTTGGTTATTCAGCAGCGTGTTATTGAGCCTCCATATGTTGGAATTTTTAAATGCTTTTCTCCTGTAATTGATATCTAATCTCACTGTATTGTGGTCAGAAAAGATGCTTGGAATGATTTCAATTTTTTGAACCTACCAAGGCTAGATTTATGGCCCAGGATGTGATCTTTTCTGGAGAAGGTCCCGTGTGCACCTGAGAAAAAGGTGAAATCAATCAATGTAATACACCACATTAACAAATTGAAAAATAAAAACCACATGATTATCTTAATAGATGCAGAGAAAGCCTTTGACAAAATTCAACACCCTTTTATGATTAAAAACCCTCCAAAAAGCAGGAATAGAAGGAACATACCTCAACATAATAAAAGCTATATATGACAAACCCACAGCAAACATTATCCTCAATGGTGAAAAACTGAAAGCATTTCCCCTAAAGTCGGGAACAAGACAAGTGTTCTGACTCTCACCACTACTATTCAACATAGTTTTGGAAGTCTTGGCCACAGCAGTCAGAGCAGATAAAGAAATAAAAGGGATCCAAATTGGAAAAGAAGAAGTAAAACTCTCACTGTTCACAGATGACATGATCTTCTACATAGAAAACCCTAAAGACTCAACCAGAAAATTACTAGAGCTAATCAGTGAATATAGTAAAGTTGCAGGATATAAAATCAACACACAGAAATCCCTTGCATTCCTATACACTAACAATGAGAAAACAGAAAGAGAAATTAAGGAAACAATTCCATTCACCATCAAAACAAAAAAAAATAAAATACTTAGGCGTATATCTACCTAAAGAAACAAAAGACTTATATATAGAAAACTATAAAACACTGATGAAAGAAATCAAAGAGGACACAAGTAGATGGAGAAATATATCATGATCATTGATTGGAAGAATCAATATAGTGAAAATGAGTATACTACCCAGAGCAATCTATAGATTCAGTGCAATTCCTTTCAAGCTACCAGAGGTCTTTTTCAGAGAATTAGAACAAATAACTTCACAATTTGTATGGAAATACAAAAAACCTCGAAGAGCCAAAGCAATCTCGAGAAAGAAGAATGGAACTGGAGGAATCAACCTGCCTGACTTTAGGCTGTACTACAAAGCCACAGTCATCAAGACAGTATGGTACTGGCCCAAAGACCCAAATATAGATCAATGGAACAAAATAGAAAGCCCAGAGATAAATCCACGCACCTATGGACACCTTATCTGACATAGGAGGCAAGAATATACAATGGAGAAAAGACAATCTCTTTAACAAGTGGTGCTGGGAAAACTGGACAGCCACTTGTAAAAGAATGAAACTAGAACACTTTCTAACACCATACACAAAAATAAACTCAAAATGGATCAAAGATCTAAAGATAAGACCAGAAACTATAAAACTCCTAGAGGAAAACATAGGCAAAACACTCTCCGACATTAACCAAAGCAGGATCCTCTATGACCCACCTCCCAAAATATTGGAAATAAAAGCACAAATAAACAAATGGGACCTAATTAAAATGTAAAGCTTCTGCACAACAAAGGAAACTAAAAGCAAGGTGAAAAGGCAGCCTTCAGAATGGGAGAAAATAATAGCAAACGAAGCAACAGACAAACAATTAATCTCAAAAATATACAAGCAACTCCTGCAGCTCCATTCCAAAAAATAAACGACCCAATCAAAAAGTGGGCCAAAGAACTAAACAGACATTTCTCCGAAGAAGGAGAAGGGGACAACAGAGGATGAGGTGGTTGGATGGCATCATCAACTCAATGGACATGAGTTTGAGCAAGCTCTCACAGTTGGTGATGGACAGGGAATCCTGGTGTGCTGCAGTCCATAGGGTTGCAAAGAGTTAAACACAACTGAGCAACTGAACTGAGCTATATTATCTATGCCTATGAGAGTAATGACAAACAGTGATCAGGTCAAATCAGATAACCTTGGCTCCAAGCATGTCCTACCTCCTATAAGCTGTGTGATGCAGAGCAGTCATGTAACCTCTCTGAGCTGTTTCCTTTCATTGCAGGAAGGCTCAGTGAGTACTTTCTTTTTCGTGTGGGTGTAAAGATTTACAAAATAATCATCTCAGCAGTTAACACAGCAACACATTTATTTGTCACAGCAAGCACTCAATAAAATGGATTATGATTTTGGTTATTAATTGAAAGTTTTCTCACAAAGGGAAAGCCAAACACTGAGAGCCAGGATAAAGTGTTCAACTCTAAGAGGGTCAAAACTAGTTCTATTTAAGGTTTTCAGTGCTGTAAGTCAACAAGGTTTGTAATACACCAACTCTGCGCCAAGTATTGTACTAGACATTTTTCTAGGCCATTAATATCCATTGTTGTTGTTCAGTTGCTTAAGTCTTGGTGACCCCATGGACTGCAGCGCACCAGCCTCCCCTGTCCTTCACTATCTCCTGGAGTTTGCTCAGATTCATGTTCATAGAGTTGATGATGCTATCTAAATATCTCATCCTCTGCCACCCCCTTCTCCTTCTGCCTTCAGTCTTGCCCAGCATCAGAATCTTTTCCAAGGAGTCAGCTATTTGCATCAGGTTGGCCAAAGTATTGGAGCTTCAGCTTCAGCATTAGTCCTTCCAGTGAATATTCAGGGTTGGTTTCCTTTAGGATTGACTGGTTTGATCTCCTTGCTGTCCAAGGGACTCTTAAGAGTCTTCTCCAGCACTACAGTTCAAAAGCATCAATTCTTCGGCGCTCAGTTTTCTTTATGGTCCAACTCTGACAGCTATACATAACTACTGGAAAAACCATAGCTTTGACTCAAGGGACCTTTGTTGACAAAGTAATGTCTCTGCTTTTTAATATGCTGTCTAGGCTGGTCATAGCTTTTCTTCCAAAGAGCAAGTATCTTTTAATTTCATTGCTGCAGTCACCATCTGCAATGATTTTGGAGCCCCCCCAAAATAAAGTCTTTCACCGTTTCCAATGTTTGCCCATCTACTTGCCATGAAATAATGGGATCAAATGCCATGATCTTAGTTTTCTGAATGTTGAGTCTTAAGCCAACTCTTTCAGTATCCTCTTTCACTTTCATCAAGAGGCTGTTTAGTTCTTCTTCGCTTTCTGCCGGAAGGGTGGTGTCATCTGCATATCTGAGGTTGTTGATATTTCTCCCAGCACTCTTGATTCCAGCTTGTGCTTCTTCCAGCCCAGCATTTTTCATGATGTACTATGAATATAAGTTAAATAAGCAGGGTAACAATATACAGCCTTGATGTACTCCTTTCCCTATTTGGAACCAGTCTGTTGTTCCATGTTCAGTTCTAACTGTTTCTTCTTGACCTGCATATAGTTTTCTCAAGAGACAGGTAAGGTTGTCTAGTATTCCCATCTCTAAAAATTTTCCATAGTTTGTTGTGATACATACAGTCGAAGGCTTTAGCATAGTCAGAAGAGAAGTAGATGTTTTTCTGAAATTCCCTTGCTTTCTCTATGATCCAACAAATATCAGCTGATCTCTGGTCTCTCTGTCTCTTCGAAACCCACCTTGTACATCTGGAAGTTCTCAGTTCAAGTAATGCTGAAGCCTAGCTTGTAGGATTTTGAGCTTTACCTTGCTAGCATGTGAAATGAGTACAATTGTATGGTAGTTTGAACATTCTTTGGCATTGTCCTTCTTTGGGATTGGAATGAAAACTGACATTTTTCCAGTCCTGTGGCCGCTGCTGAGTTTTCCGAATTTGCTGACATACTAAGTTCAACACTTTAACAACATCATCTTTTAGGGTTTGAAATAGCTCAGTTGGAATTCTGTCACTTCCACTAGCTTTGTTTGCAGTAATGCTCCTTAAGACTCACTTGACTTCACACTTCAGGATATCTTACTCTAGGTGAGTAACCACACTATCATGGTTATCCAGGCTATACCTCAGTAATTAATTTGCTCCTAACACAAAAATAGGCTAAGGATGATTATCAACTCAATAAATTAAAAAGGAAATCCATGGGGTATGAATGGGTAACAGAGTTAAGTACAGGTCATTATTTGTTGGTTATTTCTTGATTTCTTTGTTCAACTAACTGAACATATGTAGGTTTGTGCATAGCTTTGTTCCTCCACTTGCTCAAAAAGCATTTATTGAATGCCACCAATGCACTCTCTTGATAATGCTATGTGAGTAAACCCCATCTCTCCCTCTCTTGCCCTTCTTTGTCTTTTTAGCACTTATCATCACCTGCCATACTGCATACTTGTTTTCGTTTTGTTATTGTCTGTCTTCCGTTTTAAGACTATAAGTTTCATGAGAGTCAAACTTCAGTGGTTGTTTCCCCTACCCCTGGCACATAGTAAGTTCTCAATCAGTATTTCTTGAATAAATGAAGGAACAAATGAATGAAAACAAACTTGCTGCTCGACACAGAGTAGGTCAAGAATGAGCTGACTTATGAAGACAGCAAAGTCTCAAAGGGCATAATCCCAAGAGATTGGGATTCAGAAGGGGCTTCTCTGAACCTTAGTTGAGATAGGATATTGTGTTGGCTAAAAAGTTTGCTCAGGAGAAAAACCTGAATGAAATTTTTGTCAAATCCAAGTTCAGCACTTACTAGCCCTGCTTTTGTGACAGCTTAGGATGTCACTAATTACCTTAAGCAACATGTTGCAATCCTACCAGAGTGTTGCAAAAAATCCATTAAATATACAATAGTGTAAAAATATGAATGATACACTTGGTTTGTGAGGAACCAAGAAAGACAGTTACAGATAAGGCAATATCAAAGTCATAGGCTGCAGTTTGGCATTGCGGTTTGATAGTGGAAGAGCTGCTGTCTTTTAGTATTCTGTGCCTGTGTATGAGTGTGTTCAAATGAAACCTTGATCTGGGCCTTATAATTTGGTAATCATTCATGATATTCTCACCTTGATTGTTAGTTATGGTTAGGTGACCTGGAACGACAGCAGGAGTTCATCTTGAGTGTTGTTTTTTTCCAACAGTTTTGCTGATGCCCATACTCATGTTTCATTCAGGCTCAGGTGTTGATTACACTGACCATTAATTCTACACCAGTAGCATTAATTCAATACTTAATTATAGCTCACAGGCTTTCCCTGAAGGTAGGAAGAAAACACTTTCCTGTGCATTGCTGAAATTATTTTCCTACAGTTAAAATCTAGAGTGAGTACTGCCCACCTCAATCAGTTTTCCAAATAAGTATTTTCTTTCATGGAGTAACATGTATTATCAAACTCTACAGACGGTTGTAAAGTAAAACAAAGATTTCTTAATCTTCTGGTGAAAGAAGTGAGCAAAAGTCATTGCCTCTAGAAAAAAGGTATATATGTATATTTATAACTTTTACTTTCTTATATATTAAATTATATGTGTTCATTTTAGAAAATTTATAAAACAGAATAATAAAATTCAGAGAACTAGACACATAATAAGTACCACTTACAGTTATATTCCCTAAGAAATAGCATTTTGGCAGTCACATGCTGAAGTTGAAAAATGTGTATACACATATATATATATTTAATTTTGGCTGCACTGGATCTTTATTGCTTTCTCTAGTTGTGAGTGTGGCTGTTCTTCCTTGCAGTGTGCAGTCTACTCGCTTAATCAATTTATGACTTTATTCCAGTGCTTCTCTTATAAGGAGTCACAGCTTATTCTGGAGACAGTGTTCCTCTTCACCAGCCTTATATGTGACGTTTGCTCTTCAGGACAGATTGCCGTCGTGCTAACAAGCACTTTATTTTCCACCTGTCATTTTTCGAGCACATCCTGAGTTTCATTCACTGTGCTAAGCTCTGTTGTGGAGACAAAGCCTACTATCACTGCTTTGACTCTACCTTGTTCATTATGCCACTTGATTTCTGGAAGATGAGAGAAGACTCTGCAAGACAAGATTTCAAGATTATTGTTACCACCCCATACTACTTCTGAATTGTCCAAAAGTTTTTGGAAATGCAAATGTGCTGCGCATTGGTGGGGAAAGAGTTGACATTGAAGGGAAGGGTCATTGGGACAAACTGTGGGTTCTTGCCTGGGAAAGGCTTTCAGTCAACTGAGAGTGGCTTATCCTTTAGGAACAAGACTATGACCAGACCTATTTGTTCCATCTGCAATGATTAGCTCTGTAACCCCCAGCAAGTTGCAGTCTGGCTTCAGAGTGCTCTGACTATATATTTACATGTCATGGCGATCAGTCTTTAATTTCCTCTTTATATCTGACTGATTAATATGTGTCTTCCATTCTGATTCTATAGTTAGGCATTGGATCTTAGTGATACCTACATCCCTACCTTACATTTTATTTGCCCTTATGTGATCTTGTGTAGGAGTATGTGTAAGAAGAATACCTTCTCCATGGTGGCCTTTGGCCAAAGCCAGTATAGCCAGTTAAGAGTATGATTGAAGAGAAAGCACCACGTGATTGCATGGATAAGAGTCTAGTGTTCAGGAAATAAGGTTTTCCAGTTGTTTAAAAGAGAGAGAGAGAGAGCTATTTATACCCTTAATCAGTTGTACTTTGAACAAGCATGGCTCATGGAACACATTCAAAACACTATATTCTTATTTTCCATTACGCCCTTTAAAACTTACATTCTAGGCTGTCTTTCTGTGACTGTGAGTGGAAAATGGGCAGGGCTGTGATTTTTCTGCTCACTCTTAGGTAGTAGAAAGTCCTGTGATCTCTTTAAATCACACAGTCTTATTTTAGAAATTAGACTGTCTAGTCCCTGAGGGTGATCACAGCTCTGAACTTGATATGATGGTAGATTTTCTCTGACCAATATTGGAAGCAAGGGTCTTGCAGTGTGTGTGTGTGTGAGAGAGAAAGAGAGAAAGAGAGAGAGATGTGTGGTAGGGTATCTGTGTGGTGGGCTCCGTGTGTGTGTATGTGGTGGGCTGTGTGTATATGTGGTGGGGTGTGTGTGGTGGGGTTTGGGTGTATGTGGTGGGGTGAATGTGTGTGTGTGGTGGGGGGTGTGTGCCTGTGTGTGTGGTGGTGTGGGGGGTTTGTGTGGACGGGGGTGTCCTTGTCTTTTTCTCACTCTCCAGGATGTTTGGAACATTGAGAAAAGGAAGGGCAAGGGAGCATGGGGAAGCTTCTTACTTAAGTTAGTACTGTTTCAAGATGTTTCTCTTTCACTGTAAACTTTCTTTTTTCTTTTTCCTCCGCAAGAGAAGAGTTCAAAGCTGATTCTTGGGGACATTTTTAAGGGTTCTTCAGAGGCTGTTTCTGTGGTCCCTGGAGCTGTTACTGTCATGAACCAGGCAGTGTTGCCCCTCTGGCTGGCCACCTGTTCATTGCACTGCCAGCTCTCTGGAGGCACACTCTAAGTGGACTCTCATGGATAAAATCCTATTGCCCCTTCCAGGTGGCACTCCAAGGGCAGCTTCTTCTCTAATGTGGCTTAAATTTGAGGGTAAACTTACATATTCTTTTATCTACTATTAGAAGGAATACAGTTGCAGGAGGAACTCTTTTTTCTGTCCCAGTAAAGCAACTTACCAGCCTCTCTGCTGCCTTGCAGATTTCCTTGGTGGACGTCAAACTTGACTCCATTGCCTTCAAGGGTCCTGGAGAGCCACATTAGGCCTTCTAGTGGGCACATTAAAGCCCCTCACCAGGTTTGTGGTGAGGATGGCTACTCACACCCCTTCCCCTTCGGGAAGGTTAAGGAGCAGGTGTGACATACCATCTTCTGAAGCCTCTTTTCCAAAATCAGTAAACAAAGCCCTCCTCTTTCCTACCCTCCAACATTTTAAATCCTACATTTTGTTTTAAGATACTTGAATGAAGACCCAAGGACCATGGAACTGGTTCTCAGGACATAACGCTGAAAGTGTACTGTATTTTGAACTGGCAGCTTTCTTTGGCTTGCAACACCTATTATATCTTCAGCCTTGGTCAATATGTGAACATTAATGTTCTTTGCCTCATGATCATCTCGTGATGTTATTATATCCCAGTAACAGTCATGTGAGGTGGCTGGTATTCTTTTTATTTTTTTTCCATTTTAAAGATTAAAACTTATTAATAGAAAAGTACCTGCCTCAAGGTCACACACCTGGTAAGTGGCAGAACCAGTAATTGATCTGAAGTTTTTCTCACTACAAAGCCAAGCTGTTAATCGTCAACTTTATGTTGATTAACACACTTATTATAAATCTAATCATTCTGTAAAGGAAGTGCTAAAATAGTATTTTTGGTGGTAAATAATCACCTAACCTATATATTGATTTTTCCACACAATGAATTTTCTTATAAAACACTCAACCTAAAATTCTCATCTTCAAGGCGTTGCTGTTTAATCCCATCATATTAACATTTTAAAAACTGAGTATGTGTGTGTATATATGTATATACGTTCCATCACTTGTGTTAACTGAGACATTTAAGTCACTCAGCTTAATCAAGAAGATTCCTGACTGCCTTTAATGAGAATGTTATTTGCCAGTGGAAGAATGAGCATATTTCATGAGTGGAATCTTAAAACCGAGCAGCAGCTGTTGGAATCAATTCATGTATAATCTTTAGAAAGCTAAAATTGGAGATCTATCACAGCTTAAATGTATTCTTGGTCAGAATGTTTGCCCTAAAGATGACTTACTTTACTTTTGTAAAAGTAGGAGAATTGTGGGAAGAGCTTGTTCAGAGTGACATTTCCTACCTTTGATGGCTTCACTTCTAAATTTATATCATTACGGTCTCCGTTAAGGGAAATTAAAATCTCAGTACTGTTATTATTAATAGCAAGTACTTTCTTCTTTATTTCTCCTTATCTCCAGAAAAGAATACTTGAATGTCTTGATCTAAAAATGAAAAGATAAAATGTTACAATCTTCTTTATTTATAGTCCTGATTTATAACACCAGAAGAGCAAGCAGAGCACAAGGAAAAACCTTGGTGATAATCATATGCCTTCTGCTCTATAATTAATTTTATTAGGAGATGTTTTGACATTAAAGTGGGAAGTATTTTCATTTTGAAAAATCAGACAATAGTTAAATCTAAGAAATTCAAATTAAATACAGCATTCCAAATGTCTGTTATTATAATACATATTTCTGGAAATATTCTGGCTTTTCCCCTAAATCTGTGCTCTTTGGCAAATCTTGCCTAAAAGGGCAAATGTTCATCCCTGTAGTAAGAAAGGCAAATTAACACTTATAAGGTCTTAGAAATCATGTATCTTGTCAATAGGGGAAAATGCACAACCTGAAATTTGAGAATTATGTTTTATTTAACACAGCAGATGAAAGTGCGGACTTGGGCCAGGGCACAGCATCTCAGATAACTGAGAAACTGCTCCAAGGAGAAAGGGAAGAGCCAGGATATATAGGAGTTTTTATAACAAAGGCAAGGTAGTCAAAACATCAAAATATTATTGTTTACTAAAGAAAGCCAGATACCTCAGGTTAAGGATTTTAGCACTTTTCTGTCTATGGAAAGATCCAAGAGTCTGGGCTCACAGAAGCCGCTTTTCTGATATGCACCTCAGCTGTCTGGGGCCAGTATACTGTGCTTCTCATCCAGAGTCTGCTCAGGGGGCTTGGTGGAGGGGTGGCTGCAGTGGCTGATGACAAAGACAGGCAGCCTTTTTCTATCCTGCGTTCCCTCAGGGCTCACTGTTGGGGCGGCCATAATGTGCTGGCTTGATGACTGCAACATCCTTTCTTTACTGATATGGCGTGATAGGATGTGATATTTCATGCACTCTCTCATGTGATAATAGTAACGATGGACACCTCAAATCTCCCTCAGGCTCAGTATCTCTTCTAGTCAACTTCTTTCTTCCCTTGGAACTCAGCTGGGGAATACTAATTCTCAGCAGATGTATGTGAAGACTTGACCTTGAATTCTTTAAATTGTTGACAGTTACCAGAATCTCTTCAAAATTTCAACACTGAAACAATAGAGGGCTTATGTGGATCTGTGTAAAAGGTCCATATAGAGACTCAATATCAGAAACCTTTAAAATCTAGGGTTTTGATGAAATGAACTTTAAGATATGCCTTATTAGCTAAATGATCTTTAAATCAAATGGATTAATCTTCCTAGAATGTTCTTGGTGATAACTGAAACATTTTAATTTTAATTAATCAAGAAATTAAATGAACTAGAAGACCACATCTATTAAAAATGGTAGATGAGAAGCAGTTTACTATGTTTCTTTCTTACATCAAGATAAGGAATAGGAGGTGGAAAAAAGCATTACTTTGTAGGAACTGCCTCATTTAATCTGCCCTGAGGCTCAGAGAGAATGACTTGCCCAGAGTGGTAATATGTTGGACTACAAACTGAAACCAGAACCATCAGACTACTTCTCAGCCAGTGTTCATTCTAGTTCACTGTTGTGACTTTATTTCACACAACTGGTACCTGAGTTACCAACAACAGTGTTTCTTAGAAAATATGATAGCTAGAAACATTTAGTACCATGCTTAACAAATGGAATTTGAGATATCCAGTTATTAGCTAAAGCTTATCATTAGCAAATATAAGAATTCAATTTGTGAAAATACTTGGAAGATGATTCCTGTAGTAATAACAAGCAACACTTGAAGTGGGCTTTACTGTTTGAAAATTACTTTCATATTCTGCAATCATATGGTATGATTTGAGTTTCTTATTATCCATTTTTTTCAGACAATGGAACTAAGACACTTTTGGTAATTTGACCATGGTGGCATTGCTGGCAGAGCTAGCCTTCAAACTGAGGTCTGGCAGGTGAAAAACACATCGAAGTAGAGACACTTGAATAGCAAGGATCTCCTGAGAGCTGACACCAGCATATGCAGATCTATAAGAGTCCATTTTCAGAGGACTTCCACTCTGACCCTCTGCACTGAACCTTGAAAAACTGGTAGGAAGTCTGCCTGGGAGAAGGCTGTTTGCTGTTTCTTGTAATAGAGCACTGCCTTCTTGTACAGACGTCTGCAAGGGCCCTCGGGGTACCCCCCACACCTCCTCCTCTTACACAGAGGATAAATCAGACTCTGTTCATGCTCATTAGAAACAGAAAGCAGTTTATTAGCAGTTTGTTATGATCTGCATGTAGTTTGTAAATCTTACCCCCAAATCAATTTCTGTTGTTCTTCTTGGAAAGCAATCTGTTTTGTCAATAACCTTACTTACAAAGATGCTGAAACAGCAACAGCAAATGGAAGGGTGGAAAGTATATCAAGAATAAATAGGAAAACAAAAGGGCATAGAGATCAAAATGGAAAATACCAACACAAAAGGACAGTAATTAGAAAAGGCAAGAATAAGGTTGTACGGTAACAGCATAAACATAGAGATAGACTTTCTCCTTTGTTTCTTCCTTCCCTTGTCAGACAGAGTTCAGCATGGACTTGAAACAGCAATTTTAGTTTTTTATACAGAAATGCTCTTACAATCACAGTGAGTGATTGCATTTATTCAATAAGAATTACCTGGTAACAACTACCTGTCAAGTATTGTGCTTCTCAGTGGGGATGAAATGATTGATAGCATCTCTCCCCTTAAGAACCTCAAAGTTTAATGGATTAAAAAAAATCCTCACCTAAACCATGGTTTAATTATCAGTAATCTCTTATCAATTTTAAATTCTGTAAGCATCATAAAGATTTTAATTTTAGATATTTCCTTGAAGGTGCTGGGAAGACAGAAGAATTCGAATCCAACACTGTAAGATCAAATGACAGGATGGTGTTATGTGTGTCAGAAGTTCATATTATAAAAGAAATACCCTAGCATGAGATGAAGAGCAAATTCAAAACTCAGGCAGATCTGAGTTTAAATCCCCAGCTCATTAAAAAGTACCAGCTGTGTGACATCGGCAAGCTACTTAACCTAGCTAAGCCTTAGTTTCCTTACTCAGACAATAGGACTAGACTTGTGAACACAGCGCGGGAAGGAGAGGTGGGGCAAATTGAGGGAGTAGCATTGAAACATATGTATTACCATCCATAAAATCGATGGCTAGTGGAAAGTTGTTGGATAACACGGGAAGCTCAACTCTGTACTCTGTGACAGCCTAGAGTGGGATGGAGGCGGTAGGAGAGAGGTGCAAGAAAGAGGGATGTGTGTATACTTAGGGCTGATTCACTTTGATGTACAGCAGAAACCAAAACAACGTTGGAAAGCAATTATCCTTCAATTAAAAAAAAAAACACAACAAGACTAATAGTGTTTACCTCGTCAGCTTTTTGTGAGGATTAATGACATGATGCAAGTAAGATCTTTGGCACCTAGTATATGCTCAGTACATATTTGCTAGTAGTAGTGGTAACAGTAGTAATAGTTTCGCTCACTACTTTTGAGAGATAACATTAAACCCTGTGTTTTCTCCTATATCCACCGTGGAGGCAGATAGGGAGAAACAGCCATATTTAAATTCTAACACACGGTACTTTTTATAAGAAATGGAGCCATCTCTTTTTTTCTGTGATGATAATAGCAGCTTAGAATAGAACTCTGGAAGCCCCACAAACACATGGTAAAAGAGAAGGATGTTAAGAATTACACCAGCAAGATAGGGAAGGACATAAAAATGGCAATGATTCCAAATGAAGCCACTAATCTTTTTTATAGGTACGTTGGGTATTATGGGAACTACATGGAGTCACATGACCTATTCTCTTAGCTGCCATTTAATCAAAGCTTTATACAGAGTCAATTAAATGTGCTGAAAGTCATGTATTAAATATGGACTAGAAAGCTAAGGTGATTGGAGTTTGGAGATGCAAATCAAGAGTCTATAGTAATCACCTTTCTTAGAACAACTCAGGGACAAGGAAGGAGGTTGTCCATGCAGAATATTATTGAACTTGCAACTGCTCAGTAGCATTTAGATTTTAAAACTCACATATTCCAACATGTTTCAAGATTTTCTGTAGTGATGCTTTGTCTGCATGACACACTGATCCTAATTGAAATGCTGAGTAGTTTGTTTCTCTGAGGTTCAAATTCTTGATGCATCTTCTGAATAACAAATACCCAGAATTATGCTGCAATACTGGCAGATGTGCAGACAAATGTGTCATGTCAGGTTTCAGCCATGATACCAAGAATGGCTCATTTCAAAACCATCCCAGATGGCTCGAAACAAAATAGTTTTAAAATTTAGGTGACCTATTTTTCAAAACTATTGTTGTGATTATCTTGAAGCAAAATAATCTAGATAAAAGGATGAGGGGAGCACTGCTGTGTACTCTGAGGCTTTAACTAGTTACTTAACTAATTAGTTAGTTCTAACTCTAAGGCTCTTTTTCCTGGGTAAGCATGAGCATGAATTTAAGAGATGATGCAAAACCTCTAACATACAGCATGCTATTCGAGGATCTGCTGTTTTCACAACTCCTGTGAAAACCTCATCCAGAATCCTAAATAAGACCCCAGTAGTGTCAGGCCTCAGAAGTGTGTCAGGCCTTCAGAAGGGGAAAGTGTATCATTTCTTGTCCAGACTTGGATACTTTTAGACTGCTGTTAATAGTTACACCAGAGAGTAGCTATGAAGCAGGTCTGTCTTGAGCAAACTGGAATATTACCATTGCTTCACTCAGAAGTCAAAATTATCTCACATCCCCAAAGGACTTCTTTTATCTTTAATGATTTCTCTCCCTCTAAAAATTCCAAGCAATGCCCTTTGCTGCCAAACTAGATCTCTGTGGCTTTATTGACGTCTCTCCCCTAGACCATTCAGAATGAAACTTGATACGGTTCTTGTTGCTGCATCACATTGCCCTGTGCATCTGGTCTGAAACCTTTACCTTCCTTCCCTGTTCATTCACTTTGTTCCAGTCTAACAAACGCGCCTCTGTTCTTCCCAGCATCTCTATCTGCTCGCATTTTCTATTAACTTAAAATGGCCTGAAATCACTCAGGCTTGGCCCACAGTTAGGAAAACAAACACAAGTGAAATTGGTAGGAAATCACCCAAGGTACCACTCTGCAGAGACCATTTATTGAGTGTTTTCTATGTGCCAGGCTCACTGCCAAACGCAATGCCATACATTATACATACATGTATTAATTTTTGCAACCATATTTTCAGGCAGCTGTTATTATGTTGTTATGGCCATTTAATTTGTTTATTTTAATATTTATTTATGTATTTGTATGAGGTCTTAGTTGTGGCATGCAGGATGTTTACTTGCGGCGTGTGAGAACTAGTTCCCTGACCAGGGATCAAACCTGGGTTTCTCTGCATTGAGAGAACGGAGTCTTAGCCACTGGACTACCAGGGAAGCTCCTAACATGGCTATTTTATAGACAAGAAAGTGAGGCTTAGGGAAGTTAAACAACTTTGACAGTCTTGTAGATGATAAAATGGCCAAACCCATTTCAAACCACATATGTGCATGCATGCTTAGTCACTAAATCATGTCCAACTCTTTGTGACCCCATGGACTGTAGCCTGCCAGGTTCCTCTGTGCATGGGATTCTCCAGGCAGGAACACTGGAGTGAGTTGCCATTTCCTCCTTCAGGAGATCTTCCCTACCCAGGGATCAAACCCATGTTTCCATTGGTCAAGTGGATTCTTTACCACTAAGCCACCTGGGAAGCTCCGAACCATGTACAGCTAGCTGACCCAGATTCCCCTTCCGTAACCCTTGAACTTGCTGCTTCCTCACTAAGGAGAAATTCTTGTGTTTCTGTCTCTGCTGGGAAGGTTTTTCAGGGAATAAACATTTCAAAGAACAAAGCTTTTTATTTGACAGCATCCAGCCCTGCCTTAGCCTTTTGAAATTACAACACTTCAGAGGGATAAACCTTGCTGATTTGAGTGGGAGATCATTGATGATAGTTGAGCATATCCTTTTGGTTTCCAAAGTGCTGTCTCAAAACATTCTCTCACTTTATCTTCCTGAAAGCGAGGAGGTAAGCTAGGCAGGATGGAATTAAGACATTATAGATGAGCAAGCAAATGTAGAACTGCTAAATGCATTGTCAAGGTCTTGCATCTGTGAGTAAAGCTTACGTTGGCCAACTCTTAATTCAGGGATACCCTTCATTATCATATAGGAGTGCAAGTATCTATCTAGACCATGATTTAAAAAGAAAAACTGCTGATCCAGCTCTTTTACAAATCAGTTTAAACTGCCTCAGCTTGTGAAAACATCATGAAGATGGAGTGGGCACCAGAAAATCTTCCTTCTTTGTCACTATTTCATGTAGCGGAGCGAGTTTGAGTTTGAGCTGAGCTTCTTATTACCTGGTTAACTCAAGGGGTTTAGTAAATCACCCTGAATCTCATTTCTCTCATTAAATTCAAGTGATGAACCTAATAGAGTTTTTTAGAGGGATTTAAAGCAATGATGCCTATACAGCATATACACAATGCCAGGCACACAGTTAAGGACACAGTACATTAGATGGTTTTCTTTTTATTGTCGTTATTGTTACTGAAAAGCAAGAAGGACATTAAAAATACTTATCTATAACACCTTGTCTCATTATCTTAAGCAGCAGGTGTGGTATCAAATAAGAGGAAGACAACAAAAATAACGTTACTAGAAAATACATATTTGACGTGTTTACAGGGGGCCTTCATTTATGAGCATATGGTACATTAGATGGTAAAAGGAAACTGCCTTGCATTGTAAGTATTCTAGAATTTGTAAAAAATGCAAACTGAGGTCAAATTTATTGTATCCTCAGCACTTAGCTCAATGCTTGACAAATAGTGTTTTTTAAAAATGTAGAATTATGAATAAAAGGATAGTTTGTTTAATTAACTTTGCTACTTTTAATTAACTTTGTTTTTTAACCCTATTATCTTCCAGTGAGCCTGCTACAAAATCAGGTTTTAATTAAGTATCGTAAAATGGATTGTTCTTTATAATAAATAATGTCTTCTATTATTATATATTGGATCAAATTTGATTGAAGCCCCTTTGGAAAAATGAAAATACCTCCCCACAGGTAATGGGAAATTACATGATCATTTTAACACAGCATCTCTCAGATATGTTATGCATCTTCTTTGGGGTTTAGACCATTCATCACATGTTTTAAAGAGCTAATGTGAGATTGTTATCCCCAGACAGCTATAGCTGGAGGATAAGATAGAATGAGCACTTTTTAAGCCATGTGCTCTTCTTTCCTGTAATGTCTAATGATGGTTTATACAGACTGCATAATGAATGAGACACAGGCAGAGCTGTAATTGCTAAAAATAACTACAGCAAATGGCATAGAAGAGTAATAGAGAATCATCTTGTGAATATTAAGGAGTATCAACTTTTTACTATATTTGGAGCAATAATTACCTATTTTATAAAAATTCCCTATGATTGAATACCCAACATTGACAGAAAAGAAATTTTGTTTTGTTTTGAAAACAGTGGCCAAACTTCATCCCATGGCACTGCCCAAAATTGATATTAATAATCCAAAGGGGTAGTTTGTAAGAGACCATACCACCTAGAATGTATAAAGTCATTGTGTTAAATTCTTACCCTATTCAGCTGAATAATTTTTTAAAAAAAAATCACACTCATGTTTCCTGCTTTTGGAAGAGCTATTTTACATGGTCTCTATATTCCAGTTAGCATATGTGAGAGTCTGATAATTTGTTGAATTTAATTGTATTTTATTTCCTAAAATGAGATCTTGTGTCACAAATTAAGTACAGATATGGTACTGTTTTATTTCTTCAAGATTTATGTAAGATAGAAAGTGGGTATTAAAATCACAGTATTATATGCTGGTTTATAGAATGTTTAGTTAGGATACTCAGTGTCATATAATTCAATGTATAAAATGCACATATTTCTGTATGTGATTATGTGATATGTATAATATTTTTCTCTATGTATAATATTAAAGTGGTAGTAACATAATGCTAGAGAGGGTGTGGAGAAAAGGGAACCCTTCTTCATTGGTGGGAATGTAAATTGGTGCAGCCACTGTGGAAAACAATGTGGACATTCTTTTGAAAACTAAAAATAGAGTTGCCATATGATCCAGCAGTCCCACTCCTGTGCACGTATCTGGATAAAACTAATTCAAAAAGATACATGTACCCCAATGTTCATAGCAGCAATACTTAATAGTAGTCAAGATGTGGAAGCAACCTAAATGTCCCTCAGTAGAGGAATGGATAAAGAAGTTGTGGTATATACATATATAATGGGACACTACTCAACCATGAAGAACAATGAAATAATACCATTTGCAGCAACCTGGATGGTGCTAGAGATCCCTATACCAAGTGAAATAAGTCAAGACAGAGAAAGGTACTACATGATATCACTTATATGGAGACTCTAAAATATAATGCAAATGAACTGATTTACAAAACAGAAACAGACTGATAGACATAGAAAAGAAACTTATGGGTACCAAAGGGGAAAGGAGGTCAGGGAGGGATAAATTAGGAGTTTGGGATTAGTAGATACAAACAATTGTATATAAAAATAAACAGCAGGGTCCACTTTATAGCCAGTACCTTGTAATAAACCATAATGGAAAAGAATATATATATGTATATAGATACATCTGAGACACTTTGCTGCACACCAGAAATTAACACAACATTATAAATCAACTACTTCAGTCAAAAGAACAAACCAAAAAAAACACAAACAACACATAAAATGGAAGTAACAAGGCATAAAACCTGAGTAGCTTAGAAAAGTCAACCCTATTGAAGTGTAAAATTTGTGGAGTGTAAATTCCCACTATTTTCTGTAGATTCAATACTATGCTAATGATGCATGGTTAACTTTTTCAAAATTTAATTAGTCACATAATATTCATATTTTGCCTCTCCCAGAAATGCTTTGCTGATGATGTGTGACTAAGTATACTAGCACTGTAAAAATAATGAATTCTCTCCTACAATAACAACATGAAATGAGATTGCAGGGGAGAGAAAAGAAAAGAAGGGTACAAATGGGAATGAACCATATTTTCTACTTTTAATTTTTCAAAGTAGATAATTCTTTAAGAAAATTAGCTATTGTGGCATTAAAGAACCATAAGTTACACCTAGATTTGTTTTATCAGACAAAACGACAAACTTGATATCTTCAGTGTCAGATGATTTAGTTTTATTTATTTCACTTCTAATCTAGCCTAAATATTGTCACCATTTCTCCTATTACTAAGATGTTAACCTTTCATTAGCTATACTTTGCTGGGTCTGGTCACATATTTAAAAAAAGTATCAAGTCAAATTCTCTTTATTCTATGAGCTAAAAAAGAAATAAGACATTTCCTTCTATGATATTCTGGAGCTTACTGATGCAAATCCTCAAGGATTTAGAAATTTGGGAAATCATAGAGAGGAATGTTCCAGGAGCAGCCTCTCCTTACTCAAAGAACCTGCCACATGCAAAGCACATAATCAAAAACAAAGAAAATAAATAATAAATGAGGAAGAGGTAGGAGGGAAAAGGATAGAGACGAGAAGAAAGAGAAAGAAAAAGGTGAGAGAGATAACTAAAGAGAGCAAGGAGGCAACCCCAAAATATGTGATAGCAAGTTATAATAGCATCCTTGAAAGATTGCACAGATATATTCAGTTCAGTGTGATAACGTCAACAAACAGCAAAATACTAAGATTAGTCACTTGCAGCAAAGTTGGATAGAGAGTAAAAGTAGCAATTAGTAATTAAAATGTTAAGCTATGGAGGACCCTTTAAAAGTCATTTAGTTCATTGGCTTTAAACTATTGCACCTTTAGACATATGTTGATTGGGTGGCACTAGTAATAAAGAACTCGCCTGCCAATGCAGGAGATGTGGGTTCTATCCCTGGGTGGGCAAGATCCCCTGGAGGAGGGCATGGTAACCCACTCCGTTATTCTTGCCTAGAGAACCCATGGACAGAGGAGCCTGGCGGGCTACAGTTTATAGGGTCGCAACGAGTCAGACACGACTGAAGTGACTTAGCACAGCACATACTTCAATTTTAAAAAAGAAAGATCTAAAAAAAGGTAGCTTTGAGAGACTTGGCAATCTATGATCATTCTAAATCTGATTTTGTAGATTTACATATTCAAATAAATGCAGATACTTTCCACTTTTTTTTTTAAATGATGTACTTTCAAATACTTTTGTATTGTAAACTATTTATGAATACCTAGGATAAATAGGACCCATTGAAAGTATGGTAAAATATGATATTCCATAATGACAAATATCTATCATTTGTAGGAGAAATCCTTCCTAGAAGTACGAGCCATGGGGAAAAATAAGAAAAGTGACATCCATTTCCTCCTACACTTTAGTATGGAAGAAATAGGATTTAAAAATTATATCATTATTATTTTTGCTGTGAAGGGCTATCTTTTACTTGGAGAGGAATATTTTAAAAAGGAAAAAAAAAGACCCCCACTGTGATTTGTTTTTTTTCATTTCTCTTTATACTTTACTCAGATTTTGCTTTGTGCCTTTTTGAGGCTATGTGGATATATACACACAAATATAGGGTTGTTAAATCTTCCTGAGGAATTTGAATTTTATCATTAAAAATGTACCCTACTCATCTCTAGTAAAATGTATTTTTCTAGTGTGAATGTAGCCACAACTTTTTAAATTTTGTTTCTATCTTACATAAGATAAATTCACATAGATATATAATTTTTAAAGACTATTTTACTTTCTTATAGATTGGACTCTTTAAATTCACATATGATTTTGGAGTTTTTTTGTTTGTTTTTCCCAGTATGCCAATTTTATCTTTTAACTGATATATTTTATTCATCCAAATTTAATGTTTACTGATATTTGAATTTATATCTGTTTCTTCATTAAATGTTTTGTGTTTGACCCAGGAATTCTATATTTGTTTTTTTCCTTCTCTATTTTTAACTTCTTTTGTGTTGATAGGAAATTTTGTGATCACTGAATTTCTTTTTTATATTAATTTAGGAGTTATAGATCATTTATTCTGTTCTTTTAGTTCTAACTCTAGTAATTATAACATATTTTTGACTTACCAAAGTCAAATTTTAGTCTGTTTATCTTATCTTCCTTCTCATCCTTAAAACTGTGCTTACTGTTCTTGAATTATAGAATTATATGCTTTTTTGTGAATTATAATTATATAGATTTATCACAAACATTCATATTTTAAAATAATCAGTGTTCATTTAGAATTTTCTTAGACTTTTATCACTTTTTCTGTTCCTTATTCCTTCTTATGTCATTTTCATTTTGTCTGTAGAATACCCTTTGAAATTTTCTTTGGTGATGATAGTTGCTAAGTGGTGTCCAACTTGTTTTTTGCCACTTAAGTTTTTTAATTGAAGGATATTTGCTTTATAGAATTTTTTAGTTTTCTGTCATACATCAACAAGAATCTGCCATAGGTACGCCCATGTCCACTCCCTCTCAAACCTCCCTTCCATCTCCCTCCCCATCCCACCCTTCTAGATTATCTCAGAGCCCCTGTTTGAGTTCCCTGACTCATACAACAAATTCCCATTGGCTATCTATTTTATAAATGGTATTATAAGTTTCTATGTTACTTTCTCCATACAGCTCACCCTCTCCCTTCTCCTCTTCCCCTGTGTCCTTAGGTCTGTTCTCTATGCCTGTTTCTCCATTGCTGCCCTGAAAATAAATTCATCATTATCATCTTTCTAGATTCCTCACATATGTATCAGTAGATATTTTGGCATCTGGTCCCATCACTTATATGGCAAATAGATGGGGAAACAGTGGAAACAGTGACAGACTTTATTTTTAGGGGGCTCCAAAATCACTGCAGATGGTGACTACAGCCATGAGATTAAAAGACACTTGCTCCTTGGAATAAAAACTATGATCAACCTAGATAGCACATTAAAAAGCAGAGACATTAATTTGCCAACAAAGGTCCATCTAGTCAAGGCTATAGTTTTTTCAGTGGTCATGTATGGATGTGAGAGTTGGACTATAAAGGAAGCTGAGTGCCGAATAATTGATGCTTTTGAACTGTGATGTTGGAGAAGACTCTTGAGAGTCCCTTGGACTGCAAGGAGATCCAACCAGTCTATCCTAAATGAAATCAGTCCTGAATATTCACTGCAAGGACTGAGGCTGAAGCTGAAACTCCAATACTTTGGCCACCTGATGTGAAGAACTGACGCATTTGAAAAGACCCTGATGCTGGGAAGGATTGGGGGCAGGAGGAGAAGGGGAGGACAGAGGATGAGATGGTTGGATGGCATCACCAACTTGATGGACATGAGTTTGTGTAAACTCCTGGAGCTGGTGATAGACAGGCCTGGCATGCTGCAGTTCATGGGATCGCAAAAAGTTAGACACGACTGAGCGACTGAACTGAACTCATAAGATGTTTATGTTTTTCTTTCTGACTTGCTTCACTCTGTATAATAGTGAAGCAAGTTCATGTCCAGCTCTTTGCGAACCCATGGACTGCAGCCCTCCAGGCGCCTCCATCCATGGGGTTTCCCAGGCAAGCATACTGGAGTGGGTTGCCATTTCTTTTTCAGGGGATCTTTTGGACCTGGGCACCGAACCCATGTCTCCTACACTGCAGGCAGATTCTTTACTACTGAGTCTCCAGGGAAGCCTTGACATTTTCTGTAGTATGCACCAAAAATGTCTTTATTTTACCTTTATTCTTAAAGGATATTTTCAGTGGAGACAGTGTTCTCATTTGGCACTTTCCTTCACCTTATTGAAAATATCACTTTACTGTCTTCTGCTTTCCATGCTACTGTTGAGAAGTTAGCTGTCTGGACCACTGTTCTTTTGTATGCCAGCCATTTCTCTTTTGCTCCGGCAGCTTTTAAGATTTCCTCTTTATCTTAGATTTTTATTGGTAATTATTGAGTCTGTGGATTGGTATGTTTCAACAATTCTGGAAAAAACTTAGCCGTCATCTCTTTTAATGTTACCTCTGTCCCATTCTGTCTTTTGGATCTTTCCATGACTCTGTTGAATGTGCCAGGACTTTTGCTCAAAATCCTGTGTCTTCTTTTATCTCTTGAGTCATTTTCCATCTTTTGATTCTCAGTGCTTTTAACCTAACTTTCATTTACTGATTCTCTCTTCTGTTGTACTTAAAATGCCAGTGGGCTTATCTACTGGTTTCTTAATTTTGGTTATTTGGTTTTTTTCAGTTTTAATACTTTCTAGTTTATTCTTTCCCATGTCTCCTATATCACTTTTTATAATTTCAGGTTGCCTTTCAAAAATTTTTAAGTCGATCTTTATCTCCTTGAATTAAGTGTGCACGGTTGTTTTACAGGGCTTTTCTAATACTATCACCATATTTGAAGTCCTTGTGTGTTTCTGTTGTCTCCTAATGTGTTTGGTCACCTGTGATTGTATGTTGAGCATGGTATTTCAATAACTATTAATCAAAATTATTTGAGCTTTCCAAGTCAGTTTCCCTTTGCCTTTCCCCAGATTCCTAAGGATAATAGCAATTTGGGTTTACCAAAATCTGTATTTGGGGTTGAGATTTTCTAGGTCATCCAGATGACTCACAGCCAGCCTGGAGTCTTTGTGAGTATTCAATTGCTTGTATTTCATCTTTTCTTTTAGTGTGCAGCCCTCTGAGGTCTCAACCCAAAGCATGGACAGTTTACCTGAACCTCCAGCTATTTCCCTCTAGACTTGTTAGTATATCAAAAACTCAGTTCAGCCTCTTACCATTCTCTCCTGAATCAGCAAATATAGTCAGACCAAAAGCCCCAGGGCACTCTATGTTCTTTTCTCTGAGTACTAGTTCTCCCCAAATCTCAGACCACTAACTCGTTTAAATCTTTCTTGTTTTTTAATCCTTTTTAAAAATTGGGATTTTCCCCTAGCCTTTTAAATTGTGTTTATTAGTTGAAAGTTGGTTAGAATTATCCAGTCTGGCATTAATTAAGTAGAATCTTCAATGTACTTATAAATTTACCATTTTTCCTATGATTAATTTCCTCAGACACTTCTCATTCTCCTTCTTAAGTCAAAGCTTAAGCAGTAACTCCTTTGAGAAAACAAAGGATTGAAATAAATAGTCTTTGTTATGCTGAGTTCATAAATCCAAGTAATTCTAGTTAGGCAGGGCTCCTGTAAGGTATATGGCTAACAATTTAGATGTGTACAAGGAGGGGAGAAGAGTGAGAGTAAAGGAAACTGTCGAAACGGGCAATCAAAATACAAAAGGAGTTCGCTGCTTCTGTGTTTTAAGTGAATTGATGCATGTAATGCCCCCAGAATAATATATGGTACTTAGTGAACGTTCAGTAAAATTTAGCTTATATTGTTTTCCCTAACATTATTGCTGTTTGTAAAAAATATCTCATGAAAAATGAAAACCTGGTATTAAGGAAGGCTCACATTTGCAAAAAGACATAGTCAACTGTCAAAAACTTAGACAAATGGTAAGCAGTTTTTATTAGTATAATAAAGACATACTAATTCTATAATCTGCAGTCCTTGAAGTGAAAACAAATCTGAAATATGTAGCCAGGGATATAAAATGTAATAAATTTATACAATGGATTATTAATCTTTAGGATGTGGTTTATTTTTAGAGATTGCCAATTTTGACAGTTTCCTTTACTCTCACTCTCCTCCCCTCCTTGAACACTAAATTGTTAGCCACATTCCTTGAAGGAGCCCTGCCTAACTAGAATTACTTGGACTTATGAACTCAGCCTACCAAAGACTATTTATTTCAACCCTTCACTTTCTCAAAGGAGTTACTGCTTAAGCTTTGACTTAAGAAGGAGAATAGAAAGTGTCTGTGTTTGAAGCTGAAATGTGTGTGCTTCCATTTTTGCTTTTGAACATTCATAGGCATGGCCACTATTGCCGTCAGAGTGGAAGCAGTGGGTGCTAAGTACTATGTGGTCGTGGTGTCTAAATTAAGATGGATGGAGGAGCCACTGAGTGAAACATCCAGTTCCTAGCTTTAGAATGTCCCATCCTCCCCTCCACTAACTGATATTGG
This sequence comes from Antilocapra americana, assembly GCA_007570785.1. Taxonomy (NCBI): domain Eukaryota; kingdom Metazoa; phylum Chordata; class Mammalia; order Artiodactyla; family Antilocapridae; genus Antilocapra; species Antilocapra americana. Next base: position 5,199,412 of record ML661893.1, read on the forward strand.
CAGAGCAATTTTGTAATGTGAGAAAGTCACACAAAGAGAGAAGAAAGCCCTGTGTGAGCATTATAAGTGGAAAGACATTCCAAAATTTTCCTCCCTGGCTTGTGTGTTCCTTCTGTTTCAGTAGATTTCATAGGACTTTACAAAGGACTCTATGTAAAATATGATCATTTTCACACCAAAATAAAAAGAAATAGGAATTTATAAAATGGCATTTGCTAGTCAGATCTTGTCATTTAATAACATGTGCAAAATGAGACCTATGGAGCATAATTTTCTTTATTACAAATAAATTGGCTCAATACCTTTGTCGGAGAAGGCAATGGCAGCTCACTCCAGTGCTGCCTGGAAAATCCCATGGACGGAGGAGCCTGGTAGACTGCAGTCCATGGGGTCCCTAAGAGTCGGACACAACTGAGCAACTTCATTTTCACTTGTCACTTTCATGCATTGGAGAAGGCAATGGCAACCCACTCCAGTGTTCTTGCCTGGAGAATCCCTGGGAAGGCGGAGCCTGGTGGGCTGCCGTCTATGGGGGCGCACAGAGTCGGACACGACTGAAGTGATGCAGCACTTACCTTTGTCAGGATGGGGCAAACCAGGTGGGACTCTTGATCTGATGATCTATTATTGGACTAGGTAGAAAACATGTCTTCTGTAGCTGAGTGTGGGTTATGGCCAAGAAGGAAAGTCCAGAGTAGGAGGAGCAGTTTCAAACACAGGTCTCAAGGTAGGTGTGAAGTTGGAGACCTGAAACAAAGCCAAAGGTCAGAACTCAGAAACTTGGATCAGAACACTGAGTTGCAAGTGCAACATGGCATACATTTTAGAGATCTGAATTATGAATAAAACAAGGTTCTTCTAACATGGCATAAATCAAGTATGTTCAACTGGTCTACCATGTAGTAAGAATTTACTGTGTATTGCATGCTATGATTTATCTCCATTGTTCCATTTAATCTTCTAAAATATTCATGACATCAGTGATAGCACTATTCCATTTTTATCCATAAGGATACTGAGGCTTACTAAAAACTGTTGTTGTTGTTCATTTGCTAAGTCGTGTCTGACTCTGTGACCCCACTGACTTTAGCACACCAGGCTTCCCTGTCTTTCACTACATTCAGGAGTTTGCTCAAATTCCTGTCCATTGAGTCAGTGATGCCATCCAACCACCTCCTCCTTTGTAGCCCCCTTCTCCTCCTGCACTCAATCATTCCCAGGATTAGAGTCATTTCTGATGAGTTGGCTCTTCATATCAGGTGGCCAAATTACTGGAGTTTCGGCTTCAGCATCAGTCCTTCCAATGAATATTTGAGGTTAATTTCCTTTAGGATTGACTGGTTGACCGCCATAAGTATCTCTCTCTTTAAGCTGTCTGCCTTCTCACCAACATGCTGCCCGGTCCATGTTCTTTAAACATTTGTTTCTCTGCCTGATTGAAAAGTCTGGAAAGTAAAGAAACCCATCCTTTTTATTTACTAATGAGTCTCTACGTCTAAGCTCAGTACACAGAGCAAAATAAATACTTGTTGAGTGAACTAATAAGTGAGTAAATGATAGAATAGATACCATTTTATCATCACTCTAGGAACTACATCAGCTTAGGAACTACCTCATTATGATTCTAGGAAACTGCAGCTCTGGGTTTGATGTATGCTTTTCCTTATAATAGGCACAGACATCTGTTTCTTAGCAGTAATAGTCATATTCTCTTTTGCCATGAAGCCCGTGTTCTCAAAGTCTCTCTGAAAAAAGTAAAAAATAATATTTTAAAAGGTAGATCCATTTATGTCTCTACTGTCACAGCATGTCATTTAATATGTTATCTTTTCAGCATTAGGGACTAATTTTCAAAAAAGACTTAGTAATATGATTAAGATTTTTTAAGAAATAGTATCAAGATTTCTATTCCTCTCTGTTCAGATACATTAATTTGTTACTTAGACATTTATTACTTGGAATGTATCTCTCTAACTGATTCAGAAATCTGCATCAAGATATAGGATAATAATATTGCCTTACATTTGCATAATGTAATTAAGCTCTCAGAGCTGCTTCCCATCACATCTATCATTTTACTTTATGTTTCTCTTTAGCAGAGCCTTGGTGCATTTTATTATTGTGCCATAATAATATATAGCTGAATACCATTAAAACATTGGTACTGAGGGATGAAACAACAGCCTTCATCTATACAGCACTATATAAACTGCTTTCACTTATGTTATCTTAATGGACCTCACAGTAACCCTAAGAATGAGATAACGTTGGCATCATAATCTTTATTTTACCAGGAAATGGAGCCTCAGAAGTCAATTGACTTGTTTCTGAAGGTCACCCAATTAGTAAATGGCAAAACTCAAACTAGATTCTAGGATTTTTGGCTTTTAAATGAAGCAAACTATTCAAAAAAGAACACAAATTATATTTTCTACTTTTCCTTGACACTTCACTGTATGCCTAATGCATACCTGTTAGTTTTAGATATATTCTTTTAATTTTCTTTTGTTGATAGCTAATATATTTAATTGATGACAAACGTCCATCTAGTCAAGGGTATGGTTTTTCCAGTAGTCATATATGGATGTGAGAGTTGGACTATAAAGAAAGCTGAATGCCGAAGAATTGATTCTTTTGAACTGTGGTGCTGGAGAAGACTCTTGAGAGTCCCTTGGACTGCAAGGAGATCCAATCAGTCAATCCTAAATGAAATCAGTCCAGAATATTTATTGGAAGGACTGATGCTGAAGCTGAAACTCCAATACTTTGGCCATCTGATGTGAAGAACTGACACATTTGAAAAGACCCTGATGTTGGGAAAGATTGAAGGCAGGAGGAGAAGGGGATGACAGAGGATGAGATAGTTGGATGGTGTCACCAACTTGATGGACATGAGTTTGAGCAAGCTCCAGGAGTTGATGATGGACAGGGAAGCCTGGCGTGCTGTAGTCAATAGGATCGCAAAGAGTCAGACACGACCGAGTGACTGAACTGATTTGAACTGAATATGTATAAGGGAACAAATGATAAAGTTGTGTGTCACAGTGGAATCTATATATCTCCATAGTGTTTTGGAACACTATTTTTAAAGTAAATATAAATATTTATTTATATTTTTGGAAACTATAAATATGTCAAACAAAAAATCTCTAAGATCCCTTGGAGGCTAACTAAGCCAATTCTGTAACTTAAGGATGAATAAACTGGATTCCAAGGAAATTAAATGACTTGTTCAAGATTAAGAAGGTAATTAATAAAAGAGCTCAGAATGGAGCTCGTGTTTCCTGACTCATCTATTCATTTGGTACTTCTTCAGATTTTATTAAGCCTCTGTTACATGCAGTTCACTCTATTAGGCCCTGAAGGATTCAAAGATTCGTAGAATTTAGATTATTTGTAGTCCAATGGAGAACTGAGGCAGGTACATTGATTAAAAAAGTGCAAAGCAGAGTATGATTTGTTTTTAAGAAAAAAGTGCAAACAAGAGAATAAGAAATGAAAGACTAGAATAATATTTTCACCTCCTATTTACTTTTATTTATTTCAGAGTAAGTCATTAATATGTGACTTGCTCATTTAGGATAGACTACAGAAAATATTTAATTTCATTTTTAAAATATCTTAGAATACGTACTATATACATCAGTATATATAACATATTTATGTAGAGATACTTATATAGATCCATGTGTATATGTTTAGAAATATTTATTTATGTGTAATTGGGCTTCTCTGGTGGCTCAGATGGTAAAGAATCTGCCTGCAATGCAGGAGACCTGGGTTTGATCCCTGGGTTGTGAAGATCCCCTGGAGGAGGAGGGCATGGCAACTCTCTCCAGTATCTTTCCTGGAGTATCCCTGTGGACCAAGCAGCCTGGCGGGCTACAGTCCACGGGGTCACAGAGAATTGGACATGACTGAGCGACTAAGCACAGCACAGCACAGCACAACTGTTGCAGGCATGTGTATATATGTAATCAAAGCTGTGTACGTAAACATTTGAGGGGTTATTTATACGTACATTTTCTTCTGTGTACAATTTAAAGTTTCCTGTTTCATGAGATGGAATTGACATGTAACATTGTATAAGTTTAAGGTGAACGATGTGATTTGATATGTGCATGTACTGCAAAATAATTATCACATTAACTTTAGTCACTTTCCATCACCTCACAGAGTTACAATTCTTTTCCTTGTGATGAGAACTTTTAAGATCTATTCTCTAGGCAGCATCCAAATATGCATTACAGTCTTGTTAACTGTAGTCAGTATGCTGTGTATTATATCTTATATCCGATAGTCTATTCCTTTTGACCACCATCACCTGTTCTGTCCACCGTCCATCCTCCACACCCCTCACCTCTGGCAGCCATCATTGTGATCTCTTTTTCTGTGAGTTTGGGTTTTGTAGATTCCCCAACAGTAAGATCATAACAGTATTTGTCTTTCTTTTGTCTCTTGTATTTTCATACACAAATGTATTTTCATACACAAATATACACATGCAAGTTCCTATAAGAGTTTCATTATGTACGTCCTTAACATTCTCAGCAAAAAGCTAAAATCATCTCAACTCTCCTAAGATAATTAAATTTTCATAACACAGTCTTAAAATATCATTTAAACATTGAACTCCATGAGTCTGAACTATTTATATCATTCATTTGGTAGATCTTATTTGCTGCCACAGTTCAGCTCCTCGATTTTTTCAAAATACCTCTTTTTAGATTCAAATATTATTCTTGGACCTTTCTACACCCATCACCAATACCAACAATTGGCAGTATTTGGAGGCTGATTTTCATAAGGAAGCAAAATGGGCTATTTTTGGAGTGGTGATGGGTTTCATTGCTTTAGAAGAATCACTGCATTGCTAAGGAAAAGGGATACCTGGGACCTTAGGCAGTTACCTGGGTCACCAATCACCAGTCACCTCAGCTACACTCTGCTTTCAAGGTACTCACAGTTCAAACCCAGGAATCCACAACACTGTGGATGGCCTCTGGTGTGGACCTTTGAGGTCCCTGCAAGTGTTTAATCAAATGCTTAATTGAATGTCCTTTGATTAAGATACAGTTCACTTGTATAGAATAGACTCGTGGACTCTGTGGATGAGGGTAAGGGTGGGATGATATGGGAGAATGGCATTGAAACAAGTTAATTATCATATGTCTAATCAATCGCCAGCCCAGGATTGATGCTCGGGGCTGGTGCACCGAGATTTCCCGGGGGGAGGGAGGACGGAGGGGGGCTCTGGAGGGGGAGCATATGTAAACCCATGGTGATATCATGACATTGTATGGCAAAAACAATAAAAAAAAAAATTTAAAAAAAGATACAGTTCACTGTATTATGTGACATTGATCTTTTTATGAAAAAAAATGTTAATTGTAAGATGTATCTTAGTTTCAGGAATATAGTAATGTGAGGGTAGGGGGAGTTAATATTAGAATGGAAGGAACAGGAGTTAAAAGTGTGAATGAAAATAAGTTTTAAGAATAATTTATTCTGCAGATTGGTTATTAAACTGATGATGATTAATCTGTGTGTTGGTAATTATAATTCAGGCTTGTCCCACCTTGCACGTAACTAACTATCAGTTAAGTCAGAGTTTTGGAATGAACTGCACATCTGAACCATGGAAGAGCTCACTGAAGATGAGATCTTTCTTTGGTCCACATTCCTTATTTTATTTTCCTTGTTTGCTTGGTTTTTTGTTTTATTGTTTTCAAGTTGACAGCATCCTTCCATTGTCACTTGAACCCTAGTTTGTTGCTGGGCTCCACTTGCTATTATAGATACACATCTCACCACGTGTATTTAAATGTGTAAAATTTTTTACTGAATAATTACACACTCCCAAAAATGTCTCCTAAGGATATGTTTATTGATATGTGTATAATAATATATGGGCTTCCCAGGTGGCGCTAAGTAAAGAACCCGCTGGCCAGTGCAGGAGATATACGAGATGCAGGTTGGATCTCTGTGTCAGGGAGATCTCCTGGAGGAGGTCATGGCAGCCCACTCCAGTATTCCTGCTTGGAAAATCCCATGGACAGAGGAGCCTGTTGGGCTACAGTTCATAGGATCACAGGGAGTTTGTCACAACGGGTGAGACTTAGCACACATTCATATAATATATATTTAAATCTCCCTTCTCTCTGACTTAAAGTCTTAGGAAACCTTACTCAGAAATCATCGATAAAAAGCTGAAGCTTTTTTTCTGACTTTCCTCAGACCAGTCAATGTAGCCTACATCAGAACAGCCGAAGTTGTGTTCTGTGGAAGCCTTTGGTTCAGATTACGACTCCTTGCCAGCAACATCTTGATCCAATTCCATTTTTCTAAAGAAGACTCTTACTATTTCTGACCTGATTTTCATATCAAACATTGACTCACCGCAGATTCAGTATGACAAACCCACTGTTACATATCACATCAACAGGCAGAGTCAAACATTTAAAGGAGAGTGCATAATGGAGAATGTAAATATCTATTTTTGAGTGGACTATGTCACCAGGGAATATGCACCATTGCTAGCCAAACTCTGGTAGCTACAAACTGCGTTTCTGTGAGCAACAGCGTCATAAAACAGAGAATTTCATGGGGCAAAGGAGGGACCTGTCACTCTGCCTTAATCTAGCATTAATCCAATCATTCCCAAAGTGTATGGTTAGATGAGACATGCATTGATTTTTTTTTCTGAGAAAAGATTTATAGTTGTTGTTGCTATTGTTGTTTAGTTGCTAAGTTGTGTTCGACTCTTTTGTGACCCCATGGACTATAGCCCGCCAGGCGTTTCTATCCATGGGATTTTCCCATAAGATGTTGGAGTAGGTTGCATTTCCTTCTCCAGGGGATCTTCCTGACTCAGAGATCAAACACATATCTCCTGCATTGGTAGGTGGATTCGTTACTACTGAGCCACCTGAGAAAGCCTGTAGTTATTGTCTAGTTCAGTTCACTTCAGTCGCTCAGTCATGTCCAGCTCTTTGTGATCCCATGAACCGCAGCACAGCAGGCCTCTCTGTCCATCACCAACTCTTGGAGTTTATGCAAACTCATGTCCATTGAGTCAGGGATGCCATCCAACCATCTCATTCTCTGTTACCCTCTTCTCCTCCTTCCTTAAATCTTTCCCAGCATCAGGGTCTTTTCCAATGAGTCAGTTCTTGGCATGAGGTGGCCAAAGCATTGGAATTTCAGCTTCAACATCAGTCCTTCCAATGAACACCCAGGACTGATCTCCTTTAGGATGGACTGGTTGGATCTCCTTGCAGTCCAAGGACTCTCAAGAGTCTTCTCCAACGCCACAGCTCAAAAGCATCAATTCTTCAGTGCTCAGCTTTCTTTATAGCCTAACTCTCACATCCATACATGACTACTGGAAAAACCATAGCCTTGACTAGACAGACCTTTGTTGGCAAAGTAATATCTCTGCTTTTTAATATGGTGTCTAGGTTGGTCATAACTTTCCTTCCAAGAAATAAGCGTCTTTTAATTTCATGGCTGCAATCAACATCTGCAGTGATTTTGGATCCTAGAAAAATAAAGTCAGCCACTGTTTCCACTGTTTCCCCATCTATTTGCCATGAAGTGATGGGACCGGATGCCATGATCTTAGTTTTCTGACTGTTGAGCTTTAAGCCAATTTTTTCACTCTCCTCTTTTACTTTCAAGAGGCTCTTGAGTTCTTCTTCACTTTCTTCCATAAGGGTGGTGTCGTCTGCATACCTGAAGTTATTGATATTTTTCCCGCCAATCTTGATTCCAGCTTGTGCTTCTTCCAGCCCAGCATTTCTCATGATGTACTCTGCATAGAAGTTAAATAAGCAGGGTGACAATATACAGCCTTGATGTACTCCTTTTCCTATTTGGAACCAGTCTGTTGTTCCATGTCCAGCTTTAACTGTTGCTTCCTGACCTGCATACAGATTTCTCAAAAGGTAGGTCAGATGGTCTGGTGTTCCCATCTCTTTCACAATTTTCCACAGTTTATTGTGATCCACACAGTCAGAGGCTTTTTCATAGTCAATAAAGCAGAAATAGATATTTTTCTGGAACTCTCATGCTTTTGTGATGATCCAGAGAATGTTGGCAATTTGATCTCTGTTTCCTCTGCCTTTTCTAAAACCAGCTTGAACATCCTGAAGTTCACGGTTCAGGTATTGCTGAAGCTTGGCTTGGAGAATTTTGAGCATTACTTTACTAGCATGTGAGATGAATGCAACTGTGAGGTAGTTTGAGTATTCTTTGGCATTGCCCACTTCCTTGGTGGCTCAAACAGTAAAGCGTCTGTCTACAATGCAGGAGACCTGGGTTCGATCCCTGAGTCGGAAAGATCTCCTGGAGAAGGAAATGGCAGCCCATTCCAGTTCTATTGCCTGGAAAATCTCATGGATGGATAAGCCTGGTAGGCCACAGTCCATGGGGTCGCAGAGTCAAACACGATTGAGCAACTCCACTTTTCTTTCTTTCTTTCTTTTCTTTGGGATTGGAATGAAAACTGACCTTTTCCAGTCCTATGGCCACTGCTGAATTTTCCAAATTTGCTGACATATTGAGCGCAGCACTTTCACAGGATCATCTTTTAGGATTAGAAATAGTTCAACTGAAATTCCATCACCTCTACTAGCTTTGTTCGTAGTGATGCCTCCTAAGGCCCACTTGACTTCACATTCCAGGATGTCTGGTTCTAGGTGAGTGATCATACAATCGTGATTATCTGGGTCGTGAAGATCTTTTTTGTACAATTCTTCTGTTTATTCTTGCCACCTCTTCTTAATATCTTCTGTTTCTGTTAGGTCCATACCATTTCTGTTCTTTATTGAGCCCATCTTTGCAATGTAATGTTCCCTTGATATCTCTAATTTTCTTGAAGATATCTCTAGTCTTTCCCATTCTATTGTTTTCCTCTATTTCTTTGCACTGATCACTGAGGAAGTCTTTCTTATCTTTTCTTGCTATTCTTTGGAACTCTGCATTCAAATGGGAATATCTTTCCTTTTCTCCTTTGCTTTTTGCTTCTCTTCTTTTCACAACTATTTGTAAGGCCTCCTCAGACAGCCATTTTGCTTCCTTGCATTTCTTTTTCTTGGTAATGGTCTTGATCCCTGTCTCCTATACAAAGTCACGAACCTCTGTCCGTAGTTCTTCAAGTACTCTTGTCTATCAGATCTAGTCCCTTAAATCTATTTCTCACTTCCACTGTATAATCATAAGGGATTTGATTAAGTCATGCCTGAATGGTCTAGTGGTTTTCCCTACTTTCTTCAATTTAAGTCTGAATTTGGCAATAAGGAGTTCATGATCTGAGCCAGAGTCAGCCCCCGGTCTTGTTTTTGCTGACTGTATATTGTAGCATACATTAAGAAATATTACCAGCATACTACAACTTTGATTTTACTTGTATTGAGGCTAAAATTGTTAAAATTTAAGGTAAAAAATGAATTGATTTAAAGAAAAAGTAATGAAATACTATCAGTATGTATGTAGATATAGTGAAAATCATGAGAGAAGATAATACCTGACATTGGGGAAGCACTGCATTTAGCAATACTAATTGCTTTTCTGTCAAGGGCAGCCAGCATCACTTAGAGAATGTGGCCGTTTCTGTCCTTTCTAAGACTCTGCAGCTGGACTGCACTTCCCAGGGACTTAGCACTGCACATGGCACAGAGGATTAATATAAATTAAATCACAATGCTTTGTATAAGGGCTTCCCAGGTGGAGCTAGTGGTAAAGAACCCGCCTGCCAACACAGGAGACCTAAGAGACGCGGGTTCAATCTCTGGATCAGGAAGATCCCCTAGCGGAGAGCATGGCAACCCACTCCCTCCAGTATTCTTGCCTGGAGAATCTCATGAACAGAGGAGCCAGGCGGCCACAGTCCATAGGATCACAAAGAGTTGGACATGACTGAAGCAACTTAGCACTCACACAAGCATGCACGCTTTGTATAAACTGTTTCACTTCTTGTATAAATAACATACACAGGCCCTCAAAGAGACCTAGGGGTACAACATAGGTGAACACATACATGTAAGTAAGCATTCACAGCAGAACGGATGAAGCACTAATTTCAATCCCTCACCAACTGTCATTCTCTGAGTAATTTATTTAAGTAATTGGAGGCTGAGTTTTCTCATGTAATAAGTGGAGAAAACATTTAGGTAGATTACAGGTTTTTTTGGAAAATTTCCAGTCATACTGCATGGCACATTGTAGGTACTCAATATTTTAATTTTTATTATGTTTTCTGAAGAGATTTTAATAAAAGCTTTGTAAGTTTTTATCATTTATCAGATGACTGGAAAGTGTTAGGGAAAAAATTGCAAGTATTTCTGATAGAAAACATTAACACACAGACGACACTGGTAGGGGAACAGCTGTAAGAAGAGGGGTAAGATTGGGGGTGACATCATGACCTCAGTCAGAGTCCCCAGACTCCATCCTTGCCAGTGCTGACCAAAGTTTGCTGCTCAATTCTTCGTTGAAATGTATTAATGCTTGCTGGCCTTAGAATGATTCCTGATACTCAAGTTTTAAGGGAAATTTAAAAAGCTAGCATCAATTTTAATCTTTTCTTAAATCAGTCAGCTAAGGTCATTCACTTCTGCAAGTCTGCTTATTAACATATTTTAAGATTTTTCTTCCAGAGTTACCTTTTATTTGTAAAAGCTGCATGATATTTCACTGTAGATTTTTTCTCATAGATACTGGTATTTAGGTTGTTTCTAGCATTTTGCTTCTACAAACAAAGCTATAATGATTACCTTCATATAAATGTAATTTCACACGTGTAAGTATATGTATAGCATAAATTCCTAGAAATAGAATGTCTAAATCAAATGGTGTATATATTTTCAGTTATTAATTATGTTGCCCTATTGCTCTTCAGAAAGGTGCTGGTCTACACTCCTAATACAATCTAGGAGTGTTTCCCCACACCCGTGCCCAAACAGTACATTTAAAAAATGTTGTCTTCTGATAGGTAAAAAGTGGAATTGTCTTTTTAAATTGCAAGTCCTTAATCCTGCGTAAGGTTGAGCTTCTGCTCTCTTCCAGTGCTTTATATCTATCTAACCTAATGACCAACCTCCCAACCACACACTATTCTGAGGTTGGACTCAGATCTTTTCTGCTCTGTAATTGACTACAGGTTTCACTTAGTCCAGCTCCCTCACTCTGCATACCTGCGAGTTGAGGCCCAAAGTGAAGAGCAATCTGCCAAGTGTCACATGGTACCTCAAGCATATTCTTACTTACCAAGCAACCACTCATTGTCTCTGAGTTCAGTCCTCTTTGAATTCCCTTCTAGATCCAACAATCCACTGCTTACAGTGCAAATAAGATGTCACATATAACGAACGCCTATAAAACTCTGAGGTTTAAACACAGCTTGAGTAAGACAACCAGTCCATCCTAAAGGAAATCAGTCTTGAATATTCATTGGAAGGACTGATGCTGAAGCTGAAACTCTAATACTTTGGCCACCTGATGTGAAGAACTGACTCCTTTGAAAAGACCCTGATGCTGGGAAAGATTGAAGGCAGGAGGAGAAGGGGACGACAGAGGATGAGATGGTTGGATGGCATCACTGAATTGATGGACATGAGTTTGAGTAAACTCCAGGAGTTGGTGATGGACAGGGAGGCCTGGCCTGCTGCAGTCCATTGAGTTACAAGGAGTCGGACATGACTGAGCGACTGAACTGAACTGAGCAAGATATGTTTTTCTATACATTCAAAATGCACTTAACTGATGCAAAAGACATTCTAAGGAATCAAGAAATCAGAGGACAATTATCTTTTAGAGCAAAGCATATTTTCTCTTGCAGCACCAATGAGTGAATTTTAAAGAGATTTCATTCTTGCAACTTGGGCATAGCAGATGATGAGATAAAATTATCCCAGCTGATTTGTGTGTATGCAGATGTTTGCCTGTACCTTGCTATTCACACTCTATTATGTTGTTAGTGCTATTTTCTCTCTCCGGTTCTGTCCAATAAATGCTGTGTTTTTTGGAGAAGCGAACAAACACAGTTCCAGTGGGCCTCTGACTGCCTGCACAGTGAGATGCTGTTTCTCAGGGAAGCTTCCTAACTCCACCTCAGAACCTTTCTCAGCAATATCAAGCACAAATGATTATTGATAGCCAAAGACGTTTAGAAGTTAAGGAAGCTAAACCTCTGCTAGGCTTCTTTATTGAGAAATGACCTTGTTAGTTATCATGGAGAATCCAGTTGATTTTCCTTGGAGAAGCTAATGGATTATTAACAGATAATTTAGTCCCCAGGGAAGAGTGAATCCTTCCTCCCTGCTTGCCGTTCCTCTTTCTTCATTCCACTGCTGATGTTGGAGACTCTTCCTCTTGTCCTCTCTAGCACCAAAAGCTTGAGTAGGGGGAGGCAAGGAGACAGTGGGAAAGTACAACCCCATCTCTTCTTATCTGTTGCTGTATTTTAGGTCTTCACTGCTGCACTCAGGGTTTCTCTAGTTGCAGTGATGTGGGGGCGTACTCTTCATTGCAGTGCTGGGGCTTCTCATTGTGGTGGCTTCTCTTGTGGAGCGTGGACTCTGGAGAATAAGGGCTTCAGTAGTTGTGGCACACGGGCCCAGTTGCCCCCTGGCATGTGGGATCCTACCAGACAGGGATCAAAGCAATGTTTCTCATTGCTGTGGCTTCTCTTGTGGAGCACAGGCTCCAAGGCACCCAGGCTTAGTTGCCCCCCAGCATGCGGGATCTTCCAGGACCAGGGATCAAACCGTGTCCCCAGCAGTGGCAGGTGGATTCCTAACCACTGGACCACCAGGGATGCCCCCGTCTCTTCGTAGAAGAAGACAGTATGGGAAACATGGATTTTAGTAGTAGATACACCATGAACTCAGAGAAGGCAATGGCATCCACTCCAGTACTCTTGCCTGGAAAATCCCATGAATGGAGGAGCCTGGTAGGCTGCAGTCCATGGGGTCGCTAAGAGCCAGACACAACTGAGCGACTTCACTTTCACTTTTCACTCTCATGCATTGGAGAAGGAAATGGCAACCCACTCTAGTGTTCTTGCCTGGAGAATCCCTGGGACGGGGGTGCCTGGTGGTCGCAGAGAGTCGGACATAACTGAAGTGACTCAGCAGCAGCAGCATACCATGAACTGACTACAGAACTTAGAGCAAGGCAAAATATTTTCCTCGGTATCTTCTTTATCTCTGAGGTTCTGTACTAGTTTGAAATTATAAGATTGGCTTTTTTTATGCCTCATAAACAAGGCATAAGCTCCTATTTTATTGCAAATAAGTCCGTCCATTTCAGATTTTGCCAAGTGAGTTTGTCAGGAGTTATTCTTTGACAAGCGACAGAAACACAACTCAGACTGATAAAAGCAGTAAAGGTGATTTATTATGGCATGTAAATGGAGAGTCTGGAGAGAGCTATACACAGGCATGTTGTTAGTGCTGTTTTCTCCCTCCATTCTCTATCTTGCTGATTCCCAGTATTCTTTCCTCTTAGGTTCTACTGCAATCGTTAACTCTTGTGTTGGCAAGGTAGCCACTACCTGATCCAGACCAACATTCCGTCAACTCAAGCAAAATAATTCCATCAAAAGTCCTGGAACTGAGTTTTTGTGTTTATCCTAGAATCAGTTGCTGTGGTCAGTTCTGGATCATGTACCAATATTTTGCCAGGCAAGTAGAACAGTAAAAGGGAAAAACAATTGACTCTACTGAAATCACATTAACTGGGGGTGAAAGAAGGACGTTTCCTTGAAGGAGATTCTGTTATCAGAAGACTGTAGAGATGATGAACAAGGAAAATGAGTGGGCAGTGGGTTTTAGAATCACTGAAGTCTAACTTTTGCTAACAATAGGATTCTCTCCTTACTTTTCCAGTAGACTGCTTTTCATCTTACTTGCACTAATCATGAGGATAAGGATAAAGAACTGGTATTCTCTTTATCTTTAAAATACTCTGCCTTTATCACTCAACAAGAAAACAGTGTCTGATGGAAAGTGAATTAACTTGTTCCTCTGTCTTTGGATCCAAGCTTTCTTCTCAATATAATCCCAGGATATACTCTCCTTATACCCAGGATCATATTCCTTCTCTGTTTTGGCTCTATTCTTAGAATTGTTCTCATTCATGATATTGGTCCTTAACGTATTTTGTCCCTATGGTTCTTGTAAAACTGCATCCTTACTATAGCCTACAAGGTTCTACATATTCTCACTCCCAGCCACTAACTTCTTTCTCTATTTCTTTAGCTACAGTGGGCCCTTCATAATTCCCTAACCAGCTAAATATGTGTAAATATGCAAGAAGCCTCCATAATTCTGCCTTCCTGCTAGAATGAAATAGTTTGTGACAGGTTCATACTCCCACTGAAAATAACTGGGAAAGCCAGATAGGCTACAGAAGTCACGTTTTAAAGGCCCTAGAGAGCTGCATAAGCAAGGAAGACTAGAAGAACTAAAATTCCACAGAGGTGATCTAAAGATCTGCAGCTGCTTTTTTCCCTTGGAAAGTTGCTAATTCTTGGTTCTGGCTATAAGCTAAGAATCTCAGTTTGGTCCTGATCAGAGTTTTTAGCAGTGACTCAATGAGGAAACACAAGCACACAGCTGAATTTCCCTCACTAGACTCTTGCTAAATTCTCAAACTACCATTGTCTCTTCAAATATTACTTCTCCCCAGATTTGTCTATTTTCTCCTCCTGGAGATATCATGTAATATATACTATACTTCCTTACTTTAGTTTCCATTTGTCTTAACCTCATATATGTTTTTTCAATCACTTTTTGTTCATACTACTGATAACTTTCTTCAGTTCTACCTTCCAATTTGCTAAATGTTTTTCTTCATTTGTATTTAACCTGATATTCACCACCAACTTAATTTTCAGCTATCTTCTTTTCTGTGGAAAGGTTTAAGTTATTTTTATTTATAAAAGTTCAATTTCGGAACTTCCCTGGTGGTCCAATTGTTAGGAATCAACCTGCCAATGCAGAGGGCATGGGTTTGACTGCTGGTCTGGGCAATTTCCTCATGCTGCTGGGCAGCGAAGCCCCTGTGCCACAGCTCCTGAGCCTGTGTGCTGCAAGTACTGAAGCCTGTGCACCCTGGAGCCCGTGCTCTGCAACAATGAGGAGCTTGTGACTGCAACTAGAGAGTAGCTCCCACTTACTGCAACTAGAGAAAGCCTGTGCACAGCAACAAAGACCCAGCTCAGCCAATAAAAATTTTGTTAAAAATCATTTTTTAAGTTAAATTTTGGTTATTTTATAAATCTAATTTATATGGTTATCTTCCCTGGTGGCTCAGAGGTTAAAGCATCTGCCTACAATGTGGGAGACCTAGGTTCGATCCCTGAGTCAGGAAGATCCCCTAGAGAAGGAAATGGCAAGCCACTGTAGTATTCTTGCCTGGAGAATCCCATGGATGGAGGAGCCTGGTGGGCTACAGTCCATGGGGTCGCAAAGAGTCGGGCATGACTGAGCGACTTCACTTTCACTTTTCATTATTTTATAAAAATTTTCAATTTTTACAACTAGCACTTAGTATTCTTAATCCCTTACCTTATTTTTAAGTATTTTTAGAACACATAATTTATGTAGTATGCCTGAGGATTTCAGCACTTGAATCTCTGATCTTCTGATTTTTTTGTCTGTGCCTCCTCAGTAAACTTGGAACTTTATTTGGGGTAATTCTTTGAAGTTTATGTTAAAGGTCTGTTTCTCCAAAGTGTTTTTGAGTTTGCTCCTCTCTGCTCACTTAGACCACAGGTTTTTCACCCAACATGTTTTTACCTAACACAAGTAGTTAAACAGAGATAGTATACATTCAGGCCACGCATCCCAATGGAGGATGACATCTGATTCCATCTCAGGGAATTGTTAAGTTTGAAACAGGCATGTTCACCTTCATGTTCTTCTGATAGAGCAGGTTGATTTTTAGTTCTCTTTGGAAATTTTACACAGGCACCTTCATAAAGAGTAAGAACTTAACTCGTGGCAAACACTAGGGTTTATTTCTGGTCCCCAGTGCCCAACAGTCACCGCATTTTGGCAGATGTTCCTAGGATAAAGCCATCTGTGGTATTTATTTACATTCCTGACATCCCATTTTTATTCTGTTATTGGCTGCTACTATTGTTGTTGATCTGTAAATTTTAGGTAATTTTTATGTGGGTAAAACTTCTAAGAAAACTAGGTCACTGTATAGATGGAAAATAAATTCTCCTTAATTTCTGTCTATTACCCAAGCCCCTCAGCCCTATTCCCACCTCACTTATCTTTCTACCCACTCTCTTTAATCATAGTTTTATTCTGAAAAGACTCTTTCTCTAATTGTCTTTTTACCAGTGTAGACATCTTCCTAGAATGTATCTGTCAATTACCTTTCCTTACCCTGGAAATCTTGCTACATCTATTGTTCTCCATATCCAGTGTGACTAGATCCTGATTCTGTCTTATTTAACAATTATAATAATTTTCTTAGCAAACACATTTGTCTTACTAATATACAACTCTGCTCATATCATGCACGTATTCAGACCATTAGCAAATCCTACTAAATAAGGTCTTTGGCCTAAATTACCTTTCCAGCTCTATTCTCTTTTATTTATTTTTTTTTCCTTTTTTTTTTTATTAGTTTTGCCATACAATGACATGATATCGCCATGGGTTTACATATGCTCCCCCTCCAGAACCCCCCTCCCTCCTTCCTCCCTCCTCCCTCCCCCCAGGAAATCTCGGTGCACCAGCCCCAAGCATCACTCCTGGGCTGGCAATTGATTATACATATGATAATTAACATGTTTCAATGCCATTCTCCCATATCATCCCACCCTTGCCCTCATCCACAGAGTCTATTCTCTTTTAATTTCCTTTACCAATACCTGAACTTGATATGCCTTAGTGTTTTTCCTACCACATATCTTAATTGGGTACGTATGTATTATCCACTGTATTAGATGGGCATCACACCACCATGAGCAAAGATAGGAGGGGCAGACTAGTTACAGCAAAAGATGAGATGGGTAGCAAATAGGTCTTTTACAGCACATGTTAGATTACACAGATGGTTATAAATGAGGTTTGGGCCAGTTTGCAAAGAGCTTTTAATGCTGAAATGTAGTCATTATTGTGTAGACCACAATGCACCAATGAAAGACCACACTGCATACGTTTTTGTATCACCACTTTGCACAGCGCTGTGCAAATGTTGCTGAGTGTCACACACCATTGACATCCGCTGAAGCTATGCAGCATGTCAGTCTCAATAAACCTAATTTCAAGTAGAAAGACGTCTGAAGCATGGTTGGCATTCATTATCTGCTTACTAAGTTTTGTCCAACTTCCACAGGGATTTGTCTTAACATTGTTTTTATAATTACCTAACCTTTATTGAGATAAGAAAAGTTAAGACAGGTAACAGTTTGTATATTGGGAAGATCACCATGGAATATTATTTCATTTTTGTCTCTCCTTTAAAATGGAAGCAAATTAACATAATATTATATTAAGATTTTAGATACTGGATCCATTTTGGCTTTAAAATATACAGTATAATTATGTATTATTTAGCATAACATTTCCAGAAAAATAGTTTTGATTTTTTATAATTTATGTCTCAAAGTCTAGTAAGTCCTCAATTCCTATAAGTCAACGTGCATTATATGAATATAAATGAAGAAAAAAATTCCCTAAGCTTTCTTTCGCTTCCTTTCCCCTCCCTCTCCCTCTACCCCTACAAAGATAGACCTTCCACTTCTATAATATAGGGGGAGAGAGAAACAAGCCTTGCTTTGCAGGTCAGAAGCTAGGGAGGAGCATCCACACCTGGCCCAGGGCACAGGCTAGGGCTGCCGGAGTTGGTAGGTGCTGTTTCCTTTAGATAATGCCGTGGAGGGATTTCAGTGCCTCTAGTACTCTAGTCTGGAGAGGAATACAGGGACCGCTGTAGCCAAACTGCAGACTCTGAGAAACCATCATAAATTTCACCTACCTCGAATCTAAGGGAAAACAGCCTGCATCCTTGAGAGTCTTCTTCCTTGTGGAGTCTTATCAAGTGGGGGTCCTGCTGCTCACTGCTTACAAAATCAATTATTAATATATACTCAAAATGTCAATAGAAAGGAAAGGTGCCTTTAATCATAATGTGGGCAATCTGGAGATATGGTGGACTCAGCGTACCTTAGAAACGCTGAAGATCCTGCTCAGCCATGAAACTTTTAAAGGGAAACAGGGAAATAATCTCAGTTAACCACTGAGATAGGGGGTCATAGTCATCGGCATCCCTCCATTGCCTGCAGGCTTGTCAACATCTTGTGATATTTCTCTAGATGTTATCTTGCTCACACAGGTTGGTCACACACTTTGTTCAGGAGATCACTAAAAGGAAAGCTGAGGAAGACATCTGGTCATCTGTTAATTATTTATTCTTCATACCTACATCTTTGGTCTATGGAAAGAATTGACAAGTTAGACAGATATTGTGTGATTAAAAGATTTGAAAAGTGTGCTTGGCTGGAGATGAGTAGAGCATGGGAGTGCCTGGTTAAAAGTTAGTTACATTATAGCTTTGCTAAAGTGACAAGGAAAGGAGCTTCTTGTTGAAGGTAGTTTCCTGCCAAGTGCTGTGTAGAAATCCCCACTTGTCAGAACATCAATCCATTTCCATGGAATTAGGGGCGAGGTCTATCTTCTGTAACTTCTTTATGCTGACATAGGGCCCATTATTTTATTTTTGGCTGTGCTGGACCTTCAGTGCTGCATGCGAGCTCTCCATAGTTGCAATGAGTGGCAGCTACTTTCAACTTGAGGTGTTCAGGCCTCTAACTGCGATGGCTGCTCATGTTGAGGAGCATGAGTTCTAGGGCCTGCAGGCTTCGATAGTTGTACCATACAGGCTTAGTTGCCCCGTGGCATGTAGAGTCTTCTGGACTGGGGATCGAACTTGTTCCCCTACATTGGCAGGTGGATTCTTAACCACTGGATCACCAGGGAGGCTCAGAGTAGAAAGTGTTGACATGGGTCTGTCACCTCTCTTTACTAACCTTTAGTTGCCCACTTACATTATGGGCAGAGCAAGCTGCAATAATTTTGATACCTCCAGAGATATAGATTATTGTGAGCAGTGATCTTAATCCCACTCTCTTGAGGCCAGTTTCTAGAACTGTGCTAGCCACAGATTCAGCACTGCACAAGATGGGGCAGCGTATGTCATGGCAGCGCTCTGCTCATCACGCAGTTGGCTTTTTGTCTGGTATTAACTATAGTATTTGTAAAACAACTCGAGAGTGTGCACCAGACGCTGAGTGTCTGTGTCTCTTGTCCTAATCATTAACTGCTTGGTGGGGGCCCTGCAGTGTTCTGCTCATTCCATAAGTATTGAGAAAACTTGGCAGTTGGTGCCATTTTGCTTTTCTTTTTTATTCTCTCAAGCAGTTGTATAGGCTTTTCTTTGTTTAAGCTTGTGTTAAAGAGCATTTGATTGGATTGGATTGTTAGCTGTCTATAAACTGCCAAGTTTAGTATAAAAATTATTCTGTGTGAGTCCAGAGTGCTGATGTGGAGAAAAGAGAACCCTCGTCCACTGTTGGTGGTAATGCAAATTGGTGCAGCCACAATGGAGAACAGTGTGGAAGTTCTTCAGAAAAACTAAATATAAAGTTACCATGTGATCCTGCAATCTTCACTCCAGGGCATAGACAAAACTATAACTTGAAAAAACACATGCACCTCCGTGTTCATAGCAGCATTATTTTTAAAATTTATTTATTTTTAATTGAAGGATAATTGTTTTGCAGTATTGTGTTGGTTTCTACCAAACATCAACACGAATCAGCCATAGGTTCATCCATGTCCCCTCCCACTTGAACATCCCTCCCACCTCCCTCCCTATCCCACCCCTCTAGGTTGTTACTGAGCCCCAGTTTGAGTTCCCTGAGTCGCCCAGTGTTCTTGCCTGGAGAATCCCAGGGACAGCAGAGGCTGATGGGCTGCTGTCTCTGGGGTCACAGAGTTGGACATGACTGAAGCGACATAGCAGCAGCAGCAGCAGCAGTCATACAGCAAATTCCAGTTGGCTATCTATTTTACATGTGGTGATGTATGTTTCCATGTTACTCTCTCCATACATCCCACCCTCTGCCTCCTCCCTGCCAAGCCATGTCCATAAGTCTCTTCTCTATGTCTGTGTCTCCATTGCTGCTCTGCAAATAGGTTCATCAATACCATCTTTCTAGATTACACATATATGTGTTCAGTTCAGTTCAGTCACTCAGTTGTGTCCAACTCCTTGCGACCCCTAGACCACAGCATGCCAGGCCTCCCTGTTTTACACCTGGAGTTTATTCAAACTCATGTCCATTGAGTCAGTGATGCCATCCAACCACCTCATCCTCTGTCATCCCCTTCTCCTCCTGACTTCAATCTTTCCCAGCATCAAGGTCTTTTCAGATGAGTCAGATCTTTGCATCAGGTGGCCAAAGTATTGGAATTTCAGCTTCAACATCAGTCCTTCCAATGAACACTCAGAACTGATCTCCTTTAGGATGTACTGATTGGATCTCCTTGAAGTCCAAGGGACTTTCAAGAGTCTTCACCAACACCACAGTGCAAAAGCATCAATTCTTCGGCACTCAGCTTTCTTTATAGTCCAACTTTCACATCCATACATGACTACTGGAAAAACCATAGCCTTGACAAGATGGATCTTTGTTGGCAAAGTAATGTCTCTGCTTCTTAATACGCTGTCTAGGTTGGTCATAACTTTCCTTCCAAAGAGTAAGCGTCTTTTAATTTCATGGCTGCAATCACCATCTGCAGTGATTCTGGAGCCCAGAAAAATAAAGTCAGCCACTGTTTCCCCATCTGTTTGCCATGAAGTGATGAGACCAGATGCCATGATCTTAGTTTTCTGAATGTTGAGCTTTAAGCCAGCTTTTTCACAAAGAGTGAAAAGTGCTAAAGTGCTCTTTAGTTCTTTTTCATTTTCTGCCATAGGGGTGGTGTCATCTGCATATCTGAGGTTATCAATATTTCTCCTGGCAATTTTGATTCCAGCTTGTACTTCATCCAGCCCAGTGTTTCTCATGATGTACTCTGCATATACATTAAATAAGCAGGGTGACAATATACAACCTTGACGTACTCCTTTTCCTATTTGGAACCAGTCTGTTGTTCCATGTCCAGCTCTAACTGTTGCTTCCTGACTTGCATACAGCTTTCTCAAGAGGCAGGTCAGGTGGTCTGGTGTTCCCATCTCTTTCAGAATTTTCCACAGTTTATTGTGATCCACACAGTCAGAGGCTTTGGCATAGTCAATAAAGCAGAAATAGAAATAGAAATTCTGGAACACTCTTGCCTTTTTGATGATCCAGCAGATGTTGACAATTTGATCTCTGGGTCTTCTGCCTTTTCTAAAACCAGTTTGATCATCTGAACGTTCACGGTTCACGTGTTGCTGAAGCCTGGCTTGGAGAATTTTGAGTTAGTATACAAATATTTTATTCCATGCCTTCAAGTTAGCCTCTGTTGTAGAACCTTTTAAAAGCACAGCATTTTCCATAATTCAATAAGCTCTGAATATATATTTTTTCTCCTCTGACACTTCCCTCTGTATAATAGGCTCTAGGCTCATGCACCTCACTGGGGCTGACTCAAATGCATTCCTTTCTATGGCTGAGTTATATTCCATTGTCTCTGCATTGTATATATGTACCTCAGCTTCTTTATTCATTCATCTGTCAATGGACATTTAGGTTGCTTTCATGTCCTAGCTAATGTTAATAGGGCTCATAGCTAGATGGAGAAATGTACCGTGCTCATGGATTGGAAGAATCAATATAGTGAAAATGAGTATACTACCTAAAGCAATCTATAGATTCAATGCAATTCCTATCAAGCTACCAGAGGTCTTCTTCAAAGAATTAGAACAAATAATTTCTCAATTTGTATGGAAATACAAAAAACCTCGTATAGCCAAAGCAATCTTGAGAAAGAAGAATGGAACTGGCGGAATCAACCTACCTGACTTTAGGCTATACTACAAATCCACAGTCATTAAGACAGTATGGTACTGGCACAAAGACAGAAACATAGATCAATGGAACAGAATAGAAAGCCCAGAGATAAATCCACACATCTATGGACACCTTATCTTTGACAAAGGAGGCAAGAATATACAATGGAGAAAAGACAACCTCTTTAACAAGTGGTGCTGGGAAAACTGGACAGCCACTTGTAAAAGAATGAAACTAGATCACTTTCTAACACCATACACAAAGATAAACTCAAAATGGATCAAAGATCTAAGCATAAGACCAGAAACTATAAAACTCCTAGAGGATAACATAGGCAAAACACTCTCTGCTATAATCCAAAGCGGGATACTCCATGACCCACCTCCCAGAATATTGGAAATAAAAACTCGAATAAACAAATGGGACCTAATTAAAATTAAAAGCTTTTGCACAACAAAGGAAACTATAAGCAAGGTGAAAAGACAGCCTTCAGAATGGGAGAAAATAATAGCCAATGAAGCAACAGACAAACAATTAATCTCAAAAATTTACAAACAACTCCTGCAGCTCCATTCTAGAAAAATAAACAACCCAATTAAAAAGTGGGCCAAAGAACTTAACAGACATTTCTCCAAGGAAGATATAAAAATGGCTAACAAACACATGAAAAGATGCTCAACATCACTCATTATCAGAGAAATGCAAATCAAAACCACAATGAGGTACCACTTTACACCAGTCAGAATGGCTGCCATCCAAAAGTCTACAAGCAATAAATGCTGGAGAGGATGTGGAGAAAAGGGAACCCTCTTACACTGTTGGTGGGAATGCAAACTAGTACAGCCACTATGGAAAACAGTGTGGAGGTTCCTTAAAAAGCTGCAAATAGACCTGCCATATGACCCAGCAATCCCACTGCTGGGCATATACACCGAGGAAACCAGAATTGAAAGAGCCACGTGCACCCCAATGTTCATCGCTGCATTGTTTACAATAGCCAGGACATGGAAGCAACCTAGATGCCCATCAACTGACGAATGGATAAGAAAGCTGTGGTATATATACACAATGGAATATTACTCAGCATTAAAAAAAAATTCATTTGAAGCAATTCTACTCAGATGGACGAAACTGGAGCCCATTATCCAGAGTGAAGTAAGCCAGAAGCAAAAACAACAATACAGTATATTAACACATATATATGGAATTTAGAAAGACAGTAATGAGAACCCAACATGGGAGACAACAAAAGGAACGCAGATGTATAGAACAGACTTGTGGACTTTGTGGATGAGGGTAAGGGTGGGATGATATGGGAGAAGGGCATTGAAGCATGTTAATTGTCATGTGTCTAATCAATCGCCAGCCCAGGATTGATGCTCGGGACTGGTGCAGCGAGATTTCCCGGGGGGGAGGGAGGAGGGAGGGGGGACCCGGAGGGGAAGCATATGTAAACCCATGGTGATATCATGACAATGTATGGCAAAAACAATAAAAAAAAAAGGAAAAAAAAAAAAAAAAG